>JADDOH010004378.1:0-15597 GCA_016648135.1 Agrypnia vestita
TTTATTAATTACTGTGATTTTATATAATTTCCCTAGCTTTGTCCGGTAAGAAGAAAGCGGAGGAAAGTTGCCTGGCAAGCCCGTATTACAAGTCTCAATATGATATTCCAAATAAATACATATTTTTTAGTTTAAAAAAAGTTACTTACTAGAAAAACTTCGCATTTCTATTGTACCTACTTTTCATATTTGCTTCGGAACATATATGATGCATTTGACACGATCATATGTCTTCGAATAAACAAATATTTCACCAATTGTTACTTTTTGTAAATGCATTGAAGATGGCATTTTTCTTTCGACGATTTCAGAGAGCCATTCCAGTTTAAATTTATCGCAGGATTTCTTCTTAACGGTCGCCACATCCACTCCTTTTCGACATTTTAAGGGGATGAAGTTTATATAATTAATAGGTAAAATTGTATTATTCGACTCATTTCTCCGAAAGCGTGCGAAAGAATTGTGCATGTATTGTTTCATGCATTCGAGCAAAACTAAAATCTGGCAAAGGAAACTTTATTTTATAATATTGACTGTGCGGAGTGTAAAACATGTTTGTGGAGACATTTTGCTAGGTGAACGCGCGCACACGCGCACACTTTACAGGGAACGTTGATATTGAATATCAATATATCGATATTTTTCAAACAATATCGATATATTGATATTTTTTACCCATCCCTAGTTTAGTTTCAAGCTATGTATTCACTAAGGAACAAATTGCCCCTCAACATCACGCGTGGCATAGAGTCTACGTGACGTTGCAACGTCGCGCACTGTTCCGCGACGTCGCGCACAACATAGCGGAGCATTTCTACGTGTCGCGGCAACGTTGCTACGTTACCCTACTCGCACGGTACCCGAGCGAGCTTACGGCAACATCATGCTTTGCGTCAGTACCACGTGGTAAGTGAGTGAAAAATAAAATGATGTGAGGGCCAACAGCGTTCCTTAATATTGTCTTGCTTGGCTATGGAAGGCCCGATTATTTGTAATAATTGTCAAAAACAGTTGTTGTCATTCGAGTGAAATTGGCAAAAGATCCGTCAGACATTCGAAGATCGCATAGAATATCCATCCTTCTTTCTCTTTGCAGTAAATAATTTCACACCCACCACCTTTTCCTCCTTTTACGTTTCGATAACTCGTTAAAATAAATAGATACGCAGCTGTCATCATAACCTCATCGGGCGACATTTCCGCGACAAGTGATATGTGAATCCCGGTGTGTACACGTCAAATGACCGCGTCATTGTCCCCGAAACATGAGCATAGATGTTGATGCGACATGCCGCTCGGAATGTTTCGCGATTTGTCCCCTAGTGAATACATGGCTTCAGTTTGTTTCCGGCCGTTTCGGCATCATGCCGCGAGTGCTGGGTGCGACACCGCAACAGATGACAGCTGACAGATGTGACACGCGAACACAATTGAATGCCGTCTGCCATTTTGAATAAAATATTTGACATATTATGCAATGTCATGCAAAAACCGTAGTTGAAAAAGCTGATCCTTCTAAAGTATAATTTTATAACGTGTATATACATATAATATATTTATATAAAATCTTTAACGCGTGCAATATCATATAAAACATTGCTTAAGCAGGAAATAAAAATAAACGCACAAAAGAGCTTTAAAAAATAGTATCCTATAACCGTATAAAAATATGCTTTTCAAACATGCGAATAGTACACTAGCGAAGGGAAAAACTACATTTCAAAATGAAGACTACACACACGTTCACCAGTTTGAAGACTACACACACGTTCACCAGTTTGAAGACTACAAAGTGTACACTACAATTGTAGTAAAAAATACTTGAAGTGAAGTAATTGTAGTACTACGAAATGAAATGAAGTAATGAAGTAATTGTAGTATTAATGAAGTGAAGTAATGTAATGAAGTAATTGTAGTATTAATGAAGTGAAGTAACGAAATGAAGTAATTGTAGTATTAATGAAGTAAAGTAATGTAATGAAGTAATTGTAGTATTAATGAAGTGAAGTAATGAAATGAAGTAATTGTAGTATTAATGACGTAATTGTAGTATTAATGAAGTGAAGTGTAATGAAATGAAGTAATGTAGTACTAGTGAGTTAATATTTTTTTCCCAAATAAAAATTTGGCGAGCTAAAAAAAAAAAAATGTCAACGAGAAAAATATTTAAGATAAATTGACGATATTTTCTCCACAGTAACATTTGGCGACCTAACAATAAAAGAAAAGGTCGCCAGCCAGATTTCTTCATTTGATTCCAAAAAATTTTCAAACCATGGGAGGGGTGGGTTGTTACAGTTTCCAGAGATTTCTTCTTCGTTTAGCTACATCAACTTCCCAAAAATTTCTTCATGGGTCCCAAAATTTTTCAAACCATGGGGGGGGAGGGTTGTTACAGTTTCCAGAGATTTCTTCATATATCTACATCAACTTTCCAAAAATTTCACGTAAAAAATGCACTATTTAAAGTATGTTTCTCATACTTTCGATAACTTTGAAGTGTATGTACTTTGTAGTGTTCGCTTTGAAATGAAGAGTACTATTTGAAGTTTATACTTTCAATAATTTTGGTGTTTGTAGTTTGTAGTGTGCACTACACTTCAAAATGTGCGAAGTGTGCACTTCAATGTAGTACTACATTGTAGTAGTGAGTACAGAGCGGACCCATTACTATAGTACACTCGAAAATCGTAGTAAGACTCATGCGGTGTACCGCAACGTGTATGAGATCTACGGGTAAGCCCATACACGTTGCGGTACGGACCGATCTGCGATATGCGGTGTACCTCTACGATGCACCGGAGTGTGTATGGCCGCCTTAGCCGTCCAAAACCGCGTTCGTTCCGCTTAGGGATGGGTAAAAAAAATCAATATATCGATATTTTTTTTGAAAAATATCGGTATTTATTATTGATATATTTTTTCGCGATATATCGAATATCGATATTTTTTGGCGACCTTTTTAGTTTCGGTCATTTTTTTTGGCGACCTTTTTTTGGGTATCTTTTTTCTGGCGACCTTTTTTGGGTATCTTTTTCATTTTTTTCTGGCGACCTTCTTTTTTTTGGTCATCGATATATATATTTTCGATATATCGATAGTTTTTTCCCGATATATCGATATATTTTTTCCGATATATCGATATTTTTTTTTCATTTACCCATCCCTAGTTCCGCTCAAATGTCGAGAAAATGGCTAGCCCCTCTCTTATCCATAAAGTCAACACAACGAAACAATGCGCGTTAGGGTGTCCCGTCCATGTATGAGAAAAAAAAATTTGAACTACACAATCGCAAGAGGTATCAATAATTTTACAAAAATTGCGAAAAATTAAAAAAAAAAAACTAGAATTTTCTGTCATTTTGAGGGCTCTACCAAGCTTTGAAGTTTAGTAAATTTTACGTTTTTATAGAGTTAAACCGTTTGCCTAAAATAATTTTTAAAAATCAAGTTTAAAAGGTATTTAGCATTGAAATTAATAAAACAAAGCACAAGAAAATAAAATAAACAAAATATAGATTATAATCAATGACAAAAACTAATAATTTTAACTTATTTTTGTGTCCAAAATTTGGCATTTCTGCTCAAGATTGCATCCTGGTTCTAATAAAGGCATCTCTGGAAGTAACGTCAGTTACACTTTGTGAGGCGTCTGTTATATTCTCTAGGACCCGAAGAGCAATCATCTAAGGTCAAGAATAAATGACGAAGGGGTAACTCATTGACATGCAGCATATACTCCTCTAAATATTGAATCACGCCACCCTTCCAATCGGTGTTAGTTGCAGTTCCGTCACATTCAATGCAAATCACGTCATCTAAATTCCAACCTCGACCCTCTACCAAACCGACCTCTACTCTATGACCGTCTTTCGGTATTGGGTGTCCCAAATAAATTGATCCAGGTTGTGCTAAAATTGAGATGTGGTCTTCTAAAACTTCTTTCTGATGGTCTTTTCGTCCATCAAAGTAAATGTTTTTTTATAATAGTTTTATTACATTGAACCGTCAGATCGAACGTCATCATCGTCGTGCGAAAGTAAAATACATAAATTTCAAGTGCAAGTAGTGACTGAATCCAATGTCAAACTGTTGAATTTAGAATATAAAGTCAGCTGATCGTGGTAAATTGTTACACAGATCTGCAATCGCCCTAATTACAGCGAAAAGTTACATTTGTGATTACACTTGTGGGTAGTGAGACAGTGCAGACAATCGATGCGCATTCAATCTCTGGACGCTGGTTTACGCCACATTATAGTGCGAATTGTGTATTTTGAATTGATTGTCAATACGTAATAGATAATAGCTAAAATTAATAATAATTTCAACACTTATCAAATAAAAACATTTATAAAAAAAGCGACATTTCTTGCCGTATTAATACTACTCGACAACCACCTAATAAAAACTATTAAAGTTAGTAACCCAATTATCCAACAGAGGGCAACAAATTATTTACATTCAGTGACGGCTTAAATCACAGAGGAAAAGAATAATTAAAAAATAAATTACATACTCAATTATGGAGTGTCATAAATGCAATGACTCCATAATTCAGGAAGATTGTATTGCGTGCAGCAAGTGCACAAAATCATTCCATTATGTATGCGCCGGCTTGTCGAAAATAAGTTTTAAATCAATGCTTAAAACAAATAAGAAGAAATGGAAATGCGCAACGTGTAAATCGACAGAAACAAAACCGGAATTATAAGAGGATATTCTTCTTGATAAGCTCACGTCATACCTAGATAAAAAATTCGATGAATTTTCTTCTGCGCTTAAAAGGGAAATGTGCCAGATGAGGAAAGAAATTCTGGAAAAAGTTGACGATCTCACTAAGTCGGTTGAATACTTGTCATCCGAGTACGACAAGATCAAGGATATCAACAATGAAAATAAATTAAAAATTGATTTTTTATCTAAGGATAATCTACTTCATAGGGAAAAAATCAATAAACTCGAGGTGAAGATGGCAGAAAGCGAACAACGGAACAGGTCGAGCATTGTGGAAATTCAGATGGTCCCCGAATTCAGAAACGAGAATGTCATTGAAGTAGTGGCCAAAATCTGCTCGGCAATATCATGCAAAATTAAGAATGATCAAATAATAACCTGCCACCGAGTACAAAGCCGAAATAAATCAGACCGACCAAGAAACATCGTTGTACAGCTACCGAGCGCCCGCATCCGTGATATGTTGATAGCTGCGAGAACTTTCAACAGGAGAAATCCGACTAATAGGTTAAGTGCGGAACATATCGGCCTCCAACCCGATCGACCTATATTTGTATGCGAGCACTTGTCACCTTCCAATAAAGACCTTCATGCAGCGGCTAGAGCTGCAGCTAAAGTACAAATTCGTATGGATCAAAAATGGAAGAATATTAGTAAGGAAAAAAGAAAACTCCCCAGCTATAGTAATATTTAACCACGACTCTCTGAAGAAACTATAACTGCTTTCACGACATAGGAAAGGAATTTTACAATATAGAACTTAAGTATATCGATTACTATTTATCTCATTACGGCTTTACAATCGATTGACATTTATTATCAAAACGTTCGGGGTCTTCGGACTAAGACATTGAGCTTTTACGAAAATGTCTTGAATAATGACCACGATATCATAACGGTTACGGAAACCTGGCTGACTGAGGGTATCTTCAACTCTGAATCAGTGGATGATAGATAAGATTTGTTTCGTTGCGATCGCGACTCCTTATCTACTGGACGTAATAGAGGTTGAGGTGTATGTATAGCAACTAAACACACTTTCCAGGCTCGTTTCTTGTATGATTGGTCATGCGAAGCGGAATGTGTGGATAGCTCTTCCAGCTACTAAAGGCCTGCATAAGCAAGTCGTATACATAGCCTGCACATACCTACCTGGCGGATCCTCTTACCAGAGATAACTAGACAGCTTTTTAACGCTCTTTAGTCGCGTGTATAGTGAGAACTGTAATGACATTTTCATTATTCTGGGTGACTTTAATCTGCCTCTTTAATGGCGGAGTCAATATTACCAATGGCTTTGCGGAATACTTCAACTCAGTATATGTACCAGTTGTCGACTCAACCGAGGCTAATCTACTTCAAGAGGAATCTTGCCTATCGAATTCTTTGACTCCTGCAACTATTGGTAGCGTATACATCACAGAGGAACTTGTATATAAATATCTGAATAAGCTAGATACCTCCAAGGGTGCGGGTGATGATGCCTCCAATCTTCTTTTTAAGATGTGCTCGCGCTCTCTCCAAACCACTCGCCCTGATTTTTAAACGATCACTTTGTGATGGTGTATTTCCCTCGGTTTGGAAAAGTGCGCTCGTTGTTCCCATTCATAAGGGAGGTGATAAAACGAAGGTGGAATATTACAGGCCCATTTCCATACTCTTCACACTTAGCAAAATGTTTGAATTAATTGTTTTTGATCAATTATACCCGGCAATCTCAGATAAAATACCTATTGAGCAACACGGTTTTATGCGAAAAAGATCAGTACTTAAGAACTTGACACTCTTCACACAAGACATCTCAGTTAATATGGGTTTACGACAGCAAGCAGATGTTATATATACGGACTGCTGCAAAGCGTTCGACCGCGTATATCATAAAACCCTTATTTACAAGCTAACATCTGTTGGTATACATGGAGACCTGCTGAGATGGGTGTGTTCCTACCTACAAAACCGTAGCCAGGCAGTAGTGGTAAAGGGTTTCAAGTCGTGCTTCTCGTTCATTCCTTCTGGTGTTCCACAAGGGAGTCACTTGGGGCCACTCTTTTTTAATACATGATATTGGCACCTGCTTTCCTAACTTCAAATTCAGCCTCTACGCTGATGACATGAAACTTTATAGACGCATTGCAAACGAAAATTACAGTGAATTATTACAAGATGACCTAGACAGGCTGACACACTACTGTACGCTCAACTCCTTGGCTCTAAATCCTAAAAAATGTCATAGTGTTACCTTCACCAGAAATACAAACCCAATAGGATTTAATCATAACATTAACAATGTACCTACTTGTCTCGCCTGTCAAAGTAATCCGTGATCTCGGCGTACTATTGGACTCAAAATTGACATACCTGGAACACATTAACGCCATAATCGATAAGGCGTATAGAATGCTCGGATTTGTACTTCGAATGATTAAACCTTTCAATAGCACTCAGTCTTTGAAATGCATATTCTCTTGTCATGTACTTAGTATTTTGGAATTTGCATTACCAATTTGGTCTCCGTATTACGAAATACATAAAAAGCGTCTCGAACGCATTCAGCAGACGTTTCCAAAAGCGCTGAATTTCAAAAATCACGTTCATTTCGATAGCTATGACGACGCATATAAGTACCACAAGATAACTACTCTCGAAGACAGGCGAACGATAAACGATATGAAATACCTTTACAAAATACTCAATAATCGCATAGATTCTCCTGAAATTTTAAATTCGATACACTTTAATGTGCCGCAGAAACGAACAAGAGCACCACGCCTTTTCCACTTAAATCATTGGAGAACAAACTACGGTAAAAACTGTATTATTAACAGAATTTACCTATGACACCGCTTTTGCAGATCTCGATATTTTAAATTTAAGTTATGAGCAGTTTACAAAATCCCTTACGTATAAACTCGCGCGATGACATTTTTCTTCCCACACATGTGAACACATACACGAACACATAAAAACGCATACACACACGGACACATAAAAACACAAACACACAAACTCACTATTTGACATGTTGTTTTTCTTATTTTTTTATCGATCCTGGTATAATATTATTGTATATATGTGTTTTCTTGTAATTGGCCCAAGACTCTGTACATCAATTATTGTTTTTTTTTCAAGATTTATTAATTATATGGCTGTAAGAAAACCAATAAATGAAAATAAAAAATAACAATACCTCCAATATCTTTTGAAGCTTCCGAGCTTTAGATACATCTCTGTAGATCTTATTTTTATCAATAACCATAGTTAAATCTTCGGTAGAAACCAAGCCGACGCCAGCCAAAACTGCAGAAGCAACAGCAGCAGCAGATCGTGTCGATAAACCGTATCTATCACAGACTTTAGCAACTTTTGGCAACGTCAATGTATTCCAATTCGCCGTTGAAGTCGATGGTGTCTGTCGAGGGCGTGTTTGTCCGGGACGCCTCTGTTATCGGATGGGATATTATTTCTGGGGAAGATTCATGCACTGAATCTTCATCACAATTTGCTGAGTTAGAATCGGTTTCTTGAGTAGAACTCGGCTTTTTTGTTACTCTTATTGAATTTTTAATTTATCTCTGCTGTCGTTTCATTAATCTAACCGTTTCTTTCTTATCAAAACCGCTTATAACCATTTTTTTTATCATTTATTTGATCCAACAAGAACTTCTCTCATTGTTGTGAACTTTCTTATGTTTTAAACACGAACAAGATTCAAATGAAGTGTATTTACAAGCATAAACGTCAAAAAGCTTCTCAGATGACTCTAAAAAACATTTCAGTTTATTTTCGAAAGTATCAATTCGTTTGCTTTTGGGGTATCTTTTCAAATTGAGATACTTTTTGAAAATGGATTTCACTAATTAAATAACTCGTTCCTTAGTTACAATTGGAATCGAAGTTTTGGTCCAAATATTGTTGATCTCTTCGAAAAAAATCACATATATATGTGATTTGGATGGATCTTTTCCATTATTCTTCAATTTCAGATCGATCTTGACAAATAAAATAAATTAACTGACGTCCCTTATAGTTGGTAGTTGCTGATTGTCAAGTTCTTTATATGGTCCGAACATAGCGTAAGTTGTCTGACTATGCCTCGAATTTCTTATTTAAAAATCACAAAATCCGATTCTAGCACTAACAATCGCAATGGTACTTTTATGGCATAAAAATTATTTCGGCTATGAAGAAAACACTCGCGAGTCAAGTCAAGAAAGTCCTCAAAACAAGTTCAAACTTGAGGGTAATTGCAGGTTGAAACCTAAAAAATTCTAAGTCGCTGGTAACGTGTTATTGCATGCAAATCGAAAGGTCATGTATGATTTACACCTAAATAGAACAAAAAGTAAATATTTTTTTGTATTTAGTTCAGGAACCAAAACTGAAGATAGCGAAATATCACCATAAAAATGACAATTTTTCAAAACTTTGTAGACCGGTAGAACCCTAAAGATATAGTTTTATTTTATTTTTAAAATGATTTTGGTAATTTACGCTCAATTACGCAAGTTTTGAGAGGTCTTGTGTTAAGGTAAGCCAAAAAAAAATTATCGTGACAGCCTAATGCGCGTATTACGAACTGTTACGCCCACTAACTCAATTGAATTTCTTAAATGAAAAGACCTATGAGTAAAGGCGGCCATACACGCTCCGGTAGACCGTAGAGGTACATCTGTTCGGTCGACCTCTAGATACGTACCGCAGCGTGTGTGGTGTTCGCGTGTGGAGGTTTCCAGACCTGTACAGGTGACCGCAGAAGAATTGAAATTCTGTACTTTTTGTCTGTGCGGCCGCCAAGGGCGGATCCAGCTTTGGCGCCAGGGGGGGTCACATAGTCGTGGTCAAGTCACAAGAAGTTTAATTTAATTTTGTTAATAATAGATACTTACAAGTAAAACGTAGGTATTTTATTAATAAATGTAACTACCTACTGTACTTAAAAATACCTACCTATATTTAAATAACAAAATCAATTTTTCTTTTACGTCTTCTCCCGAAACGCGTTATCACTTCATCTACTCCAGTGGGTACGTTTTTATGGACGTGGAGAAGTGGCAGTCCGGTTAGACGTTCTTCAACCATTGAAGCTCTTAGCCACGATTTGATTCTTCGCAACGTAGAGAAAGATCTTTCCGCTGTCGCTACGCTAACAGGTAGTGTAGCCATTATACATAAAAAATTCTTATATTAGGATACATCTCAATATCGCAATTTAAAATAAGGTCAGAAATCGACTGCGGTATGTCCTGACCCCGCTGCCACTTCACCATCCACAACCGATATTCGTTTACAACGACAGAAACTGGAGTATTATCTAGTAACAATGTATAATCGGTTGCTAGTTGTTTCACAGTTTCAATGTCTTGATTACTGTATTCGCTTTTTGGCATGAGAACGCTTAGTTGAAACAAATTAAGTATTTCAAGAGACAGACGGTCCTGTAGCTCACTTATTATTGAATCCAGAAGAGGGATGTATATTAGGGTGTCCCGTCCATGTATATGAAAAAAAAAAATTGAGCTACACAATTACAAGAGGTATCAAAATTTGCGTAATTTTACACAAATTGCGAAAAGGGTAACAAAAATAGAATTGTTTCATCATCATTCACATCTTGAAGGCTCTACCGAGCTTTGAAGTTTTGTAAATTTTACGTTTTTATAGAGTTAAGCCGTTTGCCTAAAATAATAAAAAATCATGTTTAAAAGGTATTTTAGTATTGAAATTAATGAAACAAAGCACAAGAAAACAAAATAAACAAAATATAGATTACAATCAATGACAAAAACTAAAATTTTTTACTTATTTTTGTGTCCAAAATTTGGCATTTCTGCTCGAGATTGCATTCTGGTTCTATAAAGCCATCTCTAGAAGTAACGTCAGTTACACTTTGTGAGGCGTCTGTTATATTCTCTAGGACCCGAAGTGCAACCATCTAAGGTCAAGAATAAATGACGAAGGGGTAAGCATACAAACACACCATTGTAACGGTCTCTGCAAATACTCCTCTAAATATTGAATTGAACCCTTCCAATCGGTTTTAGTTGCAGTTCCGTCACATTCAACGCAAATCACGTCATCTTAATTCCAACCTCGACCCTCTACTAAAGTTGTGATCGAAGTAAGAATTCCCTTTGCAGTGCCACGTCTTTCGGTATTGTGTGTCCCAAATAAATTTATCCAGGCTGTGCTAAAATTGAGATGTGGTCTTCTGAAACTTCTTTGCGGTGGTTTTTTCGTCCATCAAAGTAAATGCTTTTTATAATAATACCTCCAATATCTTTTGAAGCTTCCGGGCTTTAGATACATCTCTGTAGATCTTATTTTTATCAATAACCATAGTTAAATCTTCAGTAGAAACCAAGCCGACGTCAGTCAAAACCGCAGAAGCAGCAGCAGCAGATTGCGTGGATAAACCGTATCTATCACAGATTTTAGCAACTGTCGGCAAAGGCAATGTATTCCAATTTGCCGTTGAAGTCAATGGTGTCTCTGTCGAGGGCGAGTTTGTCGGGGACGACTCTGTTATCGGATACGTTTCTGGGGAAGATTCACGCACTGAATCTTCATCATAATTTGCTGAGACATAATCGGTTTCTTGAGTAAAACACGAATTTTTATTACCCTTATTGACTCTTAAATTTATATCTGCTGTCGTTTAATTAATCTAGCCGTTTCTTTCTTATCAAAACCGCTTATAACCATTTTCCTATCATTTATTTGATACAACAAAAACTTCTCTCATTGATGTAAAATTTCTTAGGTTTTAGACACGAACAAGATTCAAATGAAGTGCATTTACAAGCGGAAACGTCAAAAAGTTTCTCAGATGACTAAAAAACATTTCAGTTTATTTTCAAAACTATCATTTCGTTTGTTTTTGGGGTATCTTTTCAAATTGAGATTCTTTTCGAAATTGGATTTCACTAATTAAATAACTCGTTCCTTAGTTGGAATCGAAGTTTTGGTCCAAATATTGTTGATCTCTTCGGAAACAATCACATATATATCTGATTTGGATGGATCTTTTCGATTATACGTGAATTTCAGGTCATTCTTGACAAATAAAATAAATTTAATGACGTCCCTTATAGTTGGTAGCTGCTGATTATCAAGTTCTTTGTATGGTCCGAACATAGCCTAAGTAGTCTGACTACGCCTCGAACTTCTTATTTAAAAATCACAAAGTCCGCTTTTACTACTGTAACAATCGCCATGGTACTTTTATGGCATAATAATTATTTTACCTACGAAGAAAACACTCGCGAGTCAAGTCAAGAAAGTCCTCAAAAACAAGTTCAAACTTGAGGGTATTTGCAGGTTGAAACCTAACAAATTCGAAGTTGCTGGTAACGTGTTGTTGCATGCATTTTATTTTTAAAATTATTTTAGTAATTTACGCTCAATTACGCAAGTTTTGAGAGGTCTTGTGTTAAGATAAGTCAATTTTTTTTTATCGGGACAGCCTAGTGTATATGGCTCTGCGGAAATACTCTTCAGCAGATTGAGCAGGTTGGTTATTGGTCCTATGTATTTGTCTTGACACTATTCTGGGACATTTAATTTCTACATCTAGCTGCTCAGCTACTTCTTTAGCCTCTTCAAAAAGCTGTCGGTAAATTACGTCCGCATTTTCTCTTTTATTTTGTAGAACACTTATAGTATCATTAATTATCTTTTTTTAAATCAATCGAGTTCGATTGCAGTATTCTGCTTAAAGATACAGTAGTACCTGAAAAATAAAAAAGTTAGTAAGTGACTAAATGTGAGTATGAGTATTTTAATTAGTGGTCCACCTAAGTCCTGGACCCAGCCCAGGGTGGGGTCATGACCCCCATGACCCCCCCCCCCCTGGATCCGCGCTTGGCGGCCGCGGCTGACAAATCTGTGTGTGGCGCTCTCAGTTTATATTCTCTATTCTATGCTCTCAGTATCTCTCTATTATGTGATGTCGTAGCTGCGACTGGAAGAAGTTATGTTGGGTGCACGTTTTTTAAATGAAAAGTCTTAAGCGTTGTAAAGAAATCGAAGTTTATAAATTGGAACCGTATCTTTAGCGCGTAAAAAATACCACGATCGACCCAAAATTGCTGCAAAATCTAAAAGAATTGGAGCCTGATGCCAATATGAATATGGTTATAAAATTATTCATATAAATTAATTGTTAATATTTTTTAAAACATATTTTATAATTTTGATTCGTATTTTTCTCTTCAGATTTAACTATAAATAAAGGCTAAACTTTATTTTATGGCCTCACTCGATTTTCTTAAAAATAAGTATCCTGATGTAGTTAAGTGCCCTGATGGCAAAACTGAAATTTGGCGGTCGTTAGTATTAAAATCTAAATAAATGAATATTTTAAACAAAACTATTTTATTAGGTACCTGCAGGTAATCTTTTCGCAGAACATTAAACAAAAGGCATCACACGTCTCTGGAATTATTAGGTCCTTACATATGAAATTGGCGTTTTGCCGTACTGGCAAATTTGATCTCAAATATCTTCTCTTTGGTTAGGAATTCCAAATCCAAATTTATACAGCTATTTACTCATGTATTTGTGTTTTGAAAATTATAATACATTTGTTTTTTCCTCAATTGTTTTTTTCTTTGCGTCACTCAGTTTACAAAATGAAAAACTTGAAATATCGCGTTATTTACGAGTACGAGTTCCACCGTGGCACCAGTGCTGCAGAAACGGCTCGAAGGATTAATGATGTGTATGGCGACGGTGCCGCAAAAGAAAACACAGTGCGTTTTTGGTTCCAACGTTTTCGTTCTGGAAATTTCGACCTGCAGAACAAGCCCCGTGGACGGCCGGAGACCAAAGTTGATAATGAAGAATTGAAGGCTATTGTGGAAGCGGATCCATCGCAAACCACATCCGAGTTAGCTGCAGGCTGCGGTGTTAGTGATAAAACTGTTTTAATCCACTTGAAGCAAATTGGTAAGGTGAAAAAGCTTGAAAGGTGGGTACCTCACGAATTGAGTGAAGCAAATCAACAAACGCGCGTTGACTGCTGCGTTGCATTACTCAACCGGCACAATAATGAAGGGATTTTAAATCGAATCATTACCTGTGATGAAAAGTGGATCCTGTACGATAATCGGAAGCGCTCATCGCAATGGCTGAACCCTGCCGAACCAGCCAAACCATGCCCCAAGCGAAAATTGACTCCAAAAAAGTTACTTGTGAGCGTTTGGTGGACTAGTGCTGGTGTCGTTCACTACAGCTTTCTTAAATCTGGCCAGACGATTACGGCAGATGTCTATTGTCAGCAACTGCAAACCATGATGGAAAAGCTAGCTGCTAAACAACCGAGGCTGGTTAATCGCTCTAGGCCACTGCTGCTTCATGATAACGCTAGACCACACACTGCACAACAGACGGCTACCAAATTAGAGGAGCTTCAATTGGAATGTCTATGACATCCACCGTACTCTCCGGACCTTGCCCCAACAGATTACCATTTTTTTCGAAATTTGGATAACTTCTTGCAAAGGAAAAAATTCAACTCCGATGGGGCAGTCCAAACCGCCTTCAAAGATTTTATTGATTCCCGTCCGAATGGTTTTTTTAGTAAAGGGATCGATGATCTACCTATGAGATGGCAAAAGTGCATAGATAGCAATGGTACATACTTTGATTAAATAAATATATTATAATTAAAAAAAATCGGCTTTATGTTCCTCCCATACTAAACGCCAATTTCATATGTAAGGACCTAATATTTTACCGAGAGCTTGAGGTGATATGATACTAGAGAATTTAAGGCATTAGTATGATCTCCCTATTGCAAAAAATCTTAAAGGTGTTGTAGCCTCTCCCATACAAAGTTTGCATATTCGCCGCCATTTTATAAAAAATCTTAGCCACAAATTAAATGTATATAAATCGATAGACGACTTTCATACAAACATAAAACTGTTCGGTCATAAAATCCTAAAGCGTCATGTTTCTGAGATATTCACATATAAAAAATGTTATTTTGTACCTATGAAGTGTAATACAAATGACACAATCAATAAGAAAGTATTGTTAAAAAACTAACCCATAAAAACCAAGTTTATATTTTACTCCCTCTCTTTGTAAATTAAGTTTACCATCATGTAATTAAATAATTGATTGACTGAAAATGAAACATGTCTAGACAAATATCGATGTCAAAAATCTCTAAAAATATCTCTTTATTATTTGATTTCTTCCCAAAAAACCGAAGTGTGCTGTCATCTGTGAACCAATTGTCATAAATTTTCGAAATTCGTAGTGAAGTACCTATTATACCTACCGACGGAGTAATTCAAATTTTAAATATTCCGTGTCGTTATCAGGCCGCCGCACAGTGGGTCGAAACCGTAATTTGTAATTCCTGTTCAACATTCACAGCTTCAGAGATGATTCCTTCGGGCCAGCTTATTTCATTTTCTAACCAATCACAATTTTTCCTTATAAACTGGGTTAAATACGACTACCTCGTTCCCATCTAGCTCTTATATTTGAACAATATCTCGTATAAAACTACTATCTACAATTGTAAAAAAATAGTGAAGTTTGCTGTTGTACTATTAAATGTTCATTTAGTTAGTTTTTGGTCTACCTGTATTGGTTTTATTGTTGATTTTTATATAGTTTTATTTTTTAATTTGTTTAGCACAGCGGAGAATCTGTCATATGAAATGTCACATGTATTATGTTTATTATTGATTTTTATGAAAATTTTACCCGTTTTTATTAAAATCAGCCGTTTTGTCATCTGAGACAGGTAGGTCGACTTCAATATTTCGCGTATAATAATTATCGACACCTAACTTTTGATAGCGATCTATCACTTGAAATGTCGGCAAACATAATTTCGTTTTT
>JADDOH010004379.1:0-58028 GCA_016648135.1 Agrypnia vestita
GTGAAGACTATGCCCATTATCCCAATTACAAGTGTCTTCGGCACGCTCTAGTAACACGTATTTTTGCAATTAATTATATTTTACATGTACATTTATGTGTATTGTATATTTTGTGTTTGAATGTAGTGCGATTAGTATTTAATGACGTTGCGAGCTGAAAATAATCGCGTTGACCTAAAAATTTCAAACAGAATAACGTGCAAATATTACGACGCGAGCGCACCGTTCGAACGTCTCTGATGCTTCAAAAATTTTGCTTTTAACTTTGTTAAAAAGTGTATTATAAAAAATAAATAAACGAGATTTAGAAACTGTCAAGCTCATGTAACTGTATGACATGAACATAAGTTTAGTCTCCGATCAGATCTTCCGGTGTTTCTCTATTTATCGCACCTCAGCAAAAGTGATCAGTCCTCCCTCGCGATTGTGCTTACTAATCGAACGATGATGAGCCATCGTTGCCTTGAACCCGCACTGAGGTCGTTATCTGTTCCGCGTACGAGCAGTCGCCTGCCAAACCAGTTTTCGTATTCGCCGATGCATTTGCACACCAGTTGGCCGACATATTTCATTAACCTAATCAATTATTTTCGACGCCTAAATAAACCTCCGGTGAATGTTTGTTTTTTGATTAGGCTCTCAGTTTTCTATAATGTTTTATGGCATTGTTCACCCAATAAACCCGAGCTTGGCCATAAATTACTATTTATAGCGGTCCGCCACAGGGATTTATATTTAATTATACATAATTTTAAATAAATACACGAAATTTGGTTTTAAACAGAAGTCTTTGATCTGTGGAGAGGAAAGTGGGTGGGTTGACGGTATTTTCATCAGGGACCTAGAATGCAACTGGCCACAATTTAGATCGGATGACAAACAACATTATTTCTTCTTCTTCTTCTTCTTCATTACATTCCAAAAGTTGTACATAGTTAATTGTGTTATTAAATAAGTGTTATTAAAATATAACACAATTACACTTTTTTTTTGGGTTTTATATCGGGAAAAGGGAGGCCTGTGTATTGCGCAGGGCACAACTTGTTTTATTGTCTGTTTTATATTTTATCAGTCACATTGTATGGAGAAGTAATATGCATTCAATTTTAAACAAATTGTCTTTTCTCTTACGTATTCATACTTTTACTGATTCTGTTAACTGATTAAATTTAACGAAAACGATTTAGTGAAAGGCTAGTTGTGGTCGATTATAATAATGATTATTCATATTTTGGCAAACAATTACTGATACTCTAGAAATTAAACGACAGTTAAATATATATTGCCTGTCATCGTTACGGTTGAATATCAATCTTTTTTAATAAGTCAGTAATATTTTTTACTTTACTTGAAAATGAATTCAACGGCTTTTTGAATTAATGTTATGTTTTTTTCAAAAGGGTTATCGGTAAATAATAATGTACCTACTTTAGAGGTTTATTAAGTAATTGAATTCATTATTATGCCTAGATAATATATAATTTGTCTATCTCTATAGTATTGCATTGCCGACTTCTTGTTGGTTTTTTGGTTCTTGCCGGTTTATCAGATGAGTAGCGCAAGTTCTTGCACCCTAAATAATGTAATATTTTTTATCTGTAAGTGAAAATTGATAAGTTAAATTACTGATTTAAGTAAAGTAATAACGAGTAGCTTGTTGGTCTTGTGGTTAGGACACTGGCCTCGTGATCCAAAGGTTGCGGGTTCGATCCTCACTCCAGACTAGCAAGTTAGTCCTATTTTCATAGTACAAGCGCTTAGCTTAGTTTGAAAATAGTAAGAATATTGATGTGACACGTATTCCGTGTTCACATCTCTATTTTTTTTAAAAAAATAAAAAAAAAAAAAAAAAAGTCCAACGTTTCTTACTGTTGGATTATCTGATTTCAGTATGGTACAGATTGGAATAACTATGCGTTGGTCTCTTTTCTATCTGACCATATCTACTATCGAATTAAAAAACACAGGTACTAAGTACCTAGACACGTTCGTTCGGCCTATTACGATCTTATCTCTTCCATAAACACAATCGATAAATTTACTGACGTGCGGTAATGCGTGAAGTTGTACCACAATAGATCAATGAATACTTTAATGAAATTAGAATTGATTAGCTGATACATCACTTCCCCGATGTTTCAACGCTGTGCGTCTGTGCATTGCGGTAATCTGACCCGCTTTCGCACACTTCTTCTCCATTGTGTGGCAAAAGTTTCTACCCGATTTAATAGCACAAAAAGTTAGCATTGTTGCGTCATTTTCACACTGCTCGGAAATTCCCGGGTTAATGGAGCTCTTCGACGGATTGTATCTTCCATCTTTTTTGCACCCAGCTGTGCATCATTATTGCTTGCTTGGCAATTTTAATTCATATTGAATTTGAACTAGAAATATGTATGTCAGTGTAAAACGATAATTTACTTTGTATACTCGACATATATGGATGTACGTATGTAGACCGCCTACCATTGCGATTTTTAAAAACTTGTATGGATGTATGTTGGAGAAAATATCACCAAACTTCACTCGCAGTTCGCACTCGAAAAGGCGCTTCTCCTCTAGTAATAACTTTTCTGAATATGCCAACCATCTTTTAAAATGTCTAAATCCAGTCAGTGTTAAATCATTAAAAATAATAATTTAGAAAGCTTATAAATACACTAAATAATCAATTTACTGAATAAGTAACCTAGGCACGTAATATATTTCTTAAGTTTGTACATTTTGCTTTTACTAAGATCATAATACATCACGATTATGTAGAAACTAAGCTTATTTTCTAACTAAACCTCGTTCTAGGATGGGCGCCAAAGACAATTATTTAGTATTTAGGGTAGAATCATTAAAAAAAACTTAATTTTTTAATACAATTTTTTATTGGGAAAAACTTGTATGCTGCCAGCGATGTACAGACTTTTTAATAGATATAAACCCCGTATTTGATCAGCAATTTTTATTTATGTTTGATAAACATATTTATTACTCAGCCATATGTTTTTTGAGGTCAATAATGCGAATATCTTTCAATATTTTTTTACCATTATTTGCTGTCTTAGTCATATTTTTTTGTATTGTACAATGAAATTATAAATTTCGAGCGGCCTAAATCAATTCTGATCGTCTAAATTCAGCGCTCATTATTAATATTGAATATTTTCTTCTTCTCAGATCCACAATGGCGATGAACGGTATGAACGGCCACCACCAGGACGGGCCCTCCAACGGAGCGTCCGCCGGCGACATCATCACGCAGAACCAGCAGCGAGGCTGGTGGACCATCGGGCTGATCAACGCCCGCTATCGCTACCTCACCGCAGAAACCTTCGGCTTCAAGATCAACGCCAACGGCACCAGCCTTAAGAAGAAACAGATCTGGACCCTGGAGCCAGCGTCCAACGCCGGGGACAGTGAGTATCTTTCTACACATTATCAGAAAAAGTGGATTGCTCTAAAATGAGACTTACAGATAAGGTCTATATATTCATGGAAATATACAAGGCTTCTGTAGCGTAATTGGATAACGCGTCTGCCCCGGAAAGGAGATCCGTGGTTCGAATCCCGGTAGTAGCCAAATATTTTTTCGTGGATTTGATCTTTCTGTATGTCTTTCTAATTGATTAATTCATTTGGTTTTTAATCTTTCTACATAATTATGTATCCTGTTAATGCGTCATCATTTTTATTACTTGGAACCTTCAGGTAATGATGTCAGCATTACATTTTGTTTATAGCCCTGTCCGGTAAGATTGAAGAAGGTTTGCTTATTATTTTTCTTCGTTGGAGACTGGTCTGGTACTTTCGTGTAAAAACTAACACATCATCATTACACCGGCTTAACTCAGTACCTACTGACAATTTAACATTTCCGAAATATTCGAGTTCAACGACACGTGTACACGGTGAATGTCCCGATTATAGAATTATTTTACGTATGCAGGGTTATTTGGAAAACATTAATAACCTCGCAGAACTATATTCCTGCCTTGATTATGAGTCGAATCAATGGTTCTGGAGTTATGCAATATCAAAGTTTGCATTTTTTTTCAATATTTCTAACTTATTTTTTACAAAACGTTTAATTATCAGTTATATCGATTATGAAAAATTCATTCGTTTCAATACAAGATAAATAAAATGAAAAACCCTGCAAAAATTACAATTGCAATGTTTTCCAATTGGAATTCAAAGGTTTTTATAATTTTATTTGACTTTTATTAAAGGGAATGAATTTTTCATATTCCAATATATGTAAGTTACTGTAACGTTGTCCAACGTTTTACAAAAAAATATAAATAATTTATAAAATTTATTTACACATTAAAACAACGTGTTTAATATTTGAATAGGTACTTCATGGGTGATGTCAAAAATCGATTACGAATGTATTCAAAGAGAGCGTATAAAAGCATGTCTTTAACATTTTTTATTGATTTCCTTGTTTCTAATTTTTTTACAATTCCTTGGAGCACTGCAAAATACGCTTTTAAAGCGTACTTTTAACCTTTAACCTTTTCCTAAATCATTCAGTGTTGGCTCTATATTCGGGCCTGCGACACTCGCACCCGACGACACGTGTACTGGACATGCGGCTAAACCGCCTCATCTACTACTGCAAGAGCATCATCTCTACATCTTTGACACTTTTACTAACTACCTTAAACAAATTATTTTTTGAACCGAGCGTAGCTACATATATGCTTGGGGTAATTGACAAGCAGACACCGAAATGGGGAGTATATCAAATAATGGGTTATTTATAAAATTCAACTGGTTATTAATTTTATTCGCTTTAGTGTTCAGGCATTTCCTGATTTATAATATTTCTAAGTTATCCAATCTAAGGCCTCTATTGTTTACATGAAGAATTTCAATACCGTTTTCTTTTTTGAAATTGTGGTCAGTTTCCAAAACATGGTCCGCGAATTCCGAGAAGTTATTATTATTGAGACATCTACTTAAAAGTAAAGTTACTACAAGCGGTTTATACAAGGTTCTAAATTAATTTAAATTAATAAAAAGTACTTGTTTCCTATGCTTACACATCTGTACACCTAATCGCCCTCACACCTCGGAATTTATTCTACAAATACCGAGTGTACCTATATTTGTACCTAACTCCCCACCACTGACTCGCATTATATTTCAGTACACAGCAAGCGTACTGTCAATAAACTCAAAACGAAATAAATATTTATTAATCAATAAATTGCAGGCCGGTTTAATATTAATGAAAGATCCTCGTCTTTGTAGGGGCACATAAAACCACGAGTTAGTTTATAAAATGCGAACGTGGAATAATTATATTTATTTTCGTATCTCTTCAGTCGCTATCTCTTCGCCCATAACGCGCAATTATAATATTATCGCCGTCAATGTTCCACTTGTTTTTTCCTGCCTAACACAGCATTTCAATTATGAATTTATTAATCTTTTTTTGCTTCATTGTTGACTCAAATAAACAGTCACATTCTAAACATTATATTCTTCTTTTACCTAGTCGGTCACATCTAGAGTATCCAATCTCGGAATCCCAGCCTAATTTACAGTACTTAAGAAACCTGGTATTAATATTATCACGGCAATATTATGGGAAGCAAATGAAACACTAAAAATTTAATTAATTAATTATAGAATACTCTTATACGATGGCTCAGGGCTTTAACCTGTGTGAGCTGGCTTAAGTGATCACTCTACACAATGCAACGTTCACCAATTCCATCGTAATTCCACATATTATCAATTTTTTTAAGTGTTCTATATATACTGTTCGAATCAAAAACATTTCATATATTGCGCTCCCCTCTGCTAGAGACACCTGTTGTTATTTGTTACTCATTAACAGGTTACTATACATAGATTTGGCAACTGGTAATGATACCCCTATATTTTATTTATCTTAAAGTGGAGATTTTTTAGCTATTTAAAGTCACCATTCACACATTTATTAGTAATTATTTCCGTAATTATTTTTTAATAGCTTTCAAGAAACCTCTTATTTGACCTCTGTTGCACGTACTTTTTTATAATCTAATTCTTAACACTTTTATATATTGTATAATGTATAAGTATTCAATACGAGTTTGTTTGGTTTTAAAAATTAATAATCCCTTTTAAATCAGTTGCAAAACATCCCTAATATTCCCTCAGTTCTTTCGTGTGATCTTTGTGTATGCATATAATTTGTTTATGAATAAATCACCGGATATTTATTTCGTCCGATCTTTTTATAGCCTTTCTCTCATATTCAAATCTTAATGCATCGGTTGAGTAAATAAACATTCCATTCTGCTCCATTTAAATAAGATTGCTCTAAAAATGCATATATTTCTTCACTTAATTTGGCATTTTTGAATTAACGCTTTGTGGACATTTTATGCCTTCATATTTATGTTCATTTTATCTTTTATCAGTGTCGTAACTAACGCCTGGGCAGATACTCTGGGGCCCGGAATCGCTGAACAAGTTCAACACTCGTAATATTTACAGCGTAATATGTTTAAAAATCTTAGTTAGTAATTAATATTTCCACAGATTCCAATATACAGGACTAAACTGATGATGATTATGCCTGTTGGAAGAGCTACCGCTATGCTGAATAATATCGCTTTGATACTGACGTCGTCCATATCTCTGAAGGGGTTTTCCGAAGCAGGATTCTCCTACATCTTTGATAAGAATTATTTTATATGTATACCAATTAAATTTTATAACACATACGAATTAAATTAAAGTTTGTAATGTACATATATGTTATATATAGATCAAATAAATTGAAATTGAAAATGCGTAAAGGTGTGGGTAATTTTTAATTTATTTTTTTATTATAAATACTTTACATCTGAGAGTTTTCAGAAAATACAACTTATTAGCCATGTTACTGAAGATATCTCAGCTAATTAAACACTACATCCTAGTGCCTGCCTACCACACCACTATTTTACTAACGATATTATAGATATAACGCTTTTACGGTTCAAAAAAAATCTACACATATCTATTTATATTCTTATCAATAGTATAGAATTTTCTTACTATGTCTCGATTTTAATAGGTTTTGTGTAGCCAGAGCTTCACTTTTGTTGCCAAATATACAAAGCTACACTTTTGTTGCAAAATGTACAAAGCTACAACTTTTCGTAATTGTACTTACATACTTACACCATTGAATATTTTTGGTGATTGGAAGATGTGATCTTTGTGTTTTTCGTGATTTCTGGCACAAAATAGTGACGTTTGCTTGTGCTCTCTTTATATGAGGGTGCTTTATCAACTGGTGATGTTGTTTATGTCAGTAAAAAAATCTTCAAATAAAAAATATGTTCGCGGTGTCAGATATATGACGGATGCCGACAGTTTAACGATGTCACTGAGACATCTGAACATGAATAAACAAAGAAAACATAAATTTAATGTCCATAATTCGCAAGAGAATATAAGGAAATAAAAAATCTGAAATTCTGGTTATTTAAGTATTTCCCTTTTTTTATATACCCTTTTCATAAGGACCCCTTCATTTCTTTAAAATAGGGAACATATTTAAACAGTTAAGTGTTTTCTTGAGGGTGGGGGGAAGTACAGTGCACATGTTTGCCTTGAGGCCCAGTAATTTGTTGCTACGCCACTGTTATTTACTCTTATATTAAATTCATATCTGCTTTAGCTTTTATGCAGAATAGCTACGAGTGCGCTAGCCTTATACACACAGACGCTAATGCAAATATGACTTATTTATGCGTCCAACTTCTCTGTATTGATTCTATCATTGTTCCCTTTATGCCGAGGGCTTTGTTTAAATACCTCTCGGTCGTGCTGGTTCGTCCAATGCTTCACAATAATAATTCCTCTCTTCCGTCTTACCCGAGTCAGAAGCACGTATACAAATTATACCGAGACACGGCATCTCTGCATTTCAAGCCCAGCTTCAAAGGGCATAGAATTTCAACGCGCTCGCCCAATGCCCGGCAACTGCCAACCGAGTATGATATATTCGTGAGTCAATATTTGCGCTTTTCTTGCACTCACTTATTGCCGTGAACGTATGCGAGTTGTCAGCACTGGTTACAGAAAAAACAAAAAAAATTGTCTGTATGTTCGGGATGTAAGCAAAACATTTTCATGTTTTTTGTGTGAAGAATTTATTTAATGTACATTTGTCTAAAAATAATTAAATTATCATTGAATAAACTCTCTAAAACAAAATGTTTAGAAATTTTTACATAGTTAATGCCCAAGAAATTGTTGTAGGAAAATGAAGAATGAATTCGTCTAATTTTTAACATATATCCAATGAAATACCACACCGTGTTTCGGTCTGTGGGAGAAGGGACAATGAGGGTGATAGGAATTTAATGTATTTTAGTTATTTATAAAACAAGAAAGATAAAGAAGAAAAAATAAATAAATTGAAATAAGATTTTTGTAATTATTTGAATATTGGTGTTCTTTTTATACATTAAAGAGTTTTTTCGCTGCTACCTACCAATCTGTATCACTGATATATGTTTTTATTGTACGAGACTTTGTACCATATCTATAAATTAATAAATATTTTTAGAACAACTGTTAATTTGAATGCAAATTAAATGTGATTGAGAAATGAAATGAGAAAATGATTGCAAATTTACGTGTCCGAAATCAGAATAAAATTATTTATCAAGAAGAAACGAAGCTTTTTATGGAAAAATAGTAATATATGGGAAAGTAGTATGGATATGGGGCTTAGAGCCATATTATCGCATGGCTGATTTTAAGTGATCACTTTACACAATGTAACATTCACCAATTCCATTCATGATTGACCACCACTTCGATAAAAATTTTAGAAATCGTATATATTTGATCTATACACCACGTTTCACTTACACTAACGCGGTCTATGGTTGAAATTTGTCATCCCCATGAACAACAGTATAGGTTTTGCCGCTGGTAATGAGATATCTTTTTTGACTAGAATATGAAGCATTTTTTTTATGTGTATATGACATTCACCCGAATTATTAACAAATACGCTAGAGTACGCATGAAAATTATTTCAATTTTAACTTTTTTGACATGTTTTTATGAATTTTCTAATTTGATAAAGCTGAATATTTTAATTTATTTGAAAATTTCACCTCATGGGTGACGATTCAAACTCGCGCCAAAGAATCCAAAAAGTGAGCATTTAAACTCCTCCGCTCAATATCCCATTTTGATCTAAACGTCACACGATAGCTTATTTTGTACCGACGCCGACGGCGTTATACCAAAATATATGAGAGGCATGAAAAAAGATTTTTTAATACATATTGAATGAATCTTGGACTAAAATATATTCCAAAAATCCTTGCGCATGAATCGTCGCGTTGGCTTAGCGTTGCTAAACATTCTCGCGGGGGGTCTCAATTCCTGACATCTTGCGGTGGATGAGCATTTCGGTTCACATGTGGATCCCTCCTGCTGTTTCTCCAGCATGATTTGTCAAAGGTCAAATTCTAAACATTCAGATGCAGCTGAAACGAGACAAACGTTTGCTTGAACATGTGCCTGGAATTTGCAAGCTGCTGCTCGTCTGCGGTTTTTATTTTTCATATCCAGTGGACTCGGATAGAGGTTTGAAACTTCAAATTAAAGATTTGTCTAAAATTCGTGGTCCGAAAAACACTGATTGACTGACGTTTGTGATTTGTATAAACCGCAATTGCGAAAATGTTACAAAATGAGGTGATGCTGAGACACCCGCGGTCGCCTGCGATTCGGTAATACACTCGTTGCCAATAATTTGATGTGTGAAAATAATAATCATTTTGCATTAATTATTTCGCTGATTATTGACGCATGCAAAGGTCAATGAAAGGCAACATACCAAACGGCGCACATCTCTTCTTTAACAAACAAATTACTAGACATCTTTAAGAGCTATCTTTAGTACCTAATTGAAAAGTATATATTTTTTAAATTTATCTAAAAGATTCGAATTATCGAAATCAATTCTATTTTTTAATGATTTTTGTAAATCTAATTAGTATTAAAAAAATTCTTGAAATATCTTACTGACAATCAATTACATTCTTGAATAATATTCAATAGATAATATTTAAGAAGATGCCCGACAAATGGCATACGCAAAATATATTTTTTTTATCCTTATATTTTTTCTAGTTGGATTCCCTTTAAATACTGAATTTTATTTTTATTGTATGAATTACAAAACTAATGAGTTGATTACCGCCATCTGAACTCAGTATCTCCTTCGAGACGTTGGTATTCCAACATAAATGTCAAGGATGATAATAATACAAACGTATGTACTTAGTTTTTGATTTTCCTTATTTTATATGGTATTATTTTTCTTCTGCATTATTTTTATCGCGTTTAATTATGCGTTTTATTAGATGAAAATATTTTATGTATTTTATAAAACTATTCTTTATATTTTCCTTTGCAAAATATTTTTATCAGTAGGTATGTATATTAAAATTAAACATCACATATCAGAATTAAGATAAAATATAACTTTGAATATGAGAAACGTGTATGCAAGTCTTATTTATACGATGGACCAGGCTTTACAACTGTGTGAGCTGGCGTGTGATCACTACACAATGCAACGTTCACCAATTCCACCATGATAAGAACATCCACACATTATCAAATTTTGAAAGTTGTACATAATATATTCAAATCTGATAATCTTTCGCTTATTTGAATAGACCATGCTAGATACATCTGTAGTCTTTTTTCATGAACTAGATTTCTTATGAGTGAAATGCACGGATAAAATTTTCGCAAAAAGAAAAGAACGAAAAAGTTTTTTTGTAAAGAATCAACTTTTTTGTGCCTTTGTGGATATGCAGAAGTGATCACGTTAAGCGATGTCCCCTGGGGATAAAATCCAGCGATGTCCCCTGGGGATAAAATCAAAAAAAAAAGCAAAATGTGTTCTTGAAACATTGAACATACTCAAAATATTCCAAGATATGCGTATAACATATTTGTGTACTCGTATATAATTTATGTCAAAGGCGGGCTTCGCAAATTAGGATACTATAATTCATATACACTTTAAAATATATAAAATTAACACAATTAAAAAATGTAATATTCAAATATTGTGCTTGATTTTCAATTAATTTATTGTAATTTATTTTCAATTTGAGTTAATGCCCTCACATAAATACGAATACCTATTATTGTTACTGCGTAAATATTTTAGTCAGAAAACGAGTTGAACGTGTTGATTGAAAATAAAAGCTGCACCACCGGCCCGCTGGGTCAGCAGAATCATAAACACTCGTAATGCGCCTGCGCGTGCGTGGACTGGCATAATATTCCACTTGCTTTAAAATATGTGTGCATGATTTACTTCCATGCGAAGCTTTTCTTCATCTCACATAGACCCAAGGATCAATTGCTTATTACTAACTTCTTACAATCATTAATACAAGCGACGAAAGTAAATTATGTATCGAGTCTTCTGAAAGATTGAAAATTATTTTTTATTCTTAAAACAGTTCATACATAAATATGCGTACATAATAATCCCTCTCTTTTTTTTGGAGAGCCATTAAATTTATGAATTTATTTATAGTTTTGAAATGCTATAAAAAATATTATTAACTCTATGTAATCTATACAAATATATAAGGAGGTAAAGTTTATAAGTTTCTAATTTTGGATGTAGGAAGTAATCTCCGAAACTAAATGATTTCAAAAATTCTTTCACTAACATTTAGAATGAACTTTCAGGGTGGACATAGGCTATATATTATCCCTTTAAAATAAAAAGGCTTTTCGTGGTGACCTATTTTTCGATTTGTCAACGAAAAAATAGTCGAGCGATGCGTTTTTTACGAACGCTGCCTTAATGGCAAGAGATATTAAAATAATTTCTATAGAGAAGTTGTAAAACTCGAAAAGGTCTACAAAAAAGTCCACGACGACATAGATCTATATGTTAAGGTTAATACACACATTGTAGATATTTATAATTATATTTTCTAATATCTTATAATAATTATAATTTCTAAAAAAGTACACAATCTTTACTGTCTCGAACCGGGGATTATTGTATCTCAGTCACGGAGGAGGAGCTCCGCGGAAATGGGCACAACGCGGCCATTTTTTCCCAAAAATGTTCCTTTATAATAATTGTTACATGTACCTACATTATTTATATTACCGCTAAGAAAATATGTCTAAAAGCGAGTGTAAACTTACTTTTGTACACATGCTTATGTATTTTTGTGGTATTTATTAAATGAAACCTGTTGCTTTATGTTGTACGAGTACGATCCGTTAGTACGTCGGTGAATCCCCGCATTTTTTATGTACATTTCTAGAATGTCGGGGTTCGCCGACTTAAATTCTTGGAACATAATTCTTTACACGGGTTTATAGTCGAAATCACGTCAGGTAACCCGAGACTCGTTGAATAGTGAGATTCACGTTTCGTGATTAATTATCATCCTTTGCCTTAATATATTGTCCTGGGATCGCTGCGGTGAGATCCGCATGAAACAATTAAAATTTTAATGAGTATTGGGTGGCCACAGGACTTATGACCTGTATTAGCTAGCTTAAGTGATCATTCTACAAGTAGGTCTTTACTGACACTGGTAGATGGTCCTAGTGTGATATTCGAGAACAAAAATTATGAAGTTAACACAATAGGCATGACCACAGTATCAAAGAATAAGTGATTTTAGAGAAGAAAATATTTTAAAAGGAGGTTAATAAGGTTTTCAATAAAATAAAAGTATACAATTCCGCATTCGGCCATTTTAACTGAAACACCGGTCGGAGCGAATGACGTCACGCCTAAGTAAACATCACTGTGGCTCTGAACTGTTGTCATAGACACAATGCAATGTTTACTTAGTCTTGACGTCACGTAGACGCCATGATACCTGCGGACGTTTTTGCGCGAAATTAAAAATAGGTAGATGAAAATGCAATTATTTGCGTAATAACTTGGTTTATTACTGAAATAATGTTATTTTCAGTAATAGTAGACGTGTACCTACATTATAGAAGGGTATTTCAAAGTTTGTCAACATGCACTTGTGATAAATAATATTAAATATAAATATTCAAAACAAAAATAATGCTATCGTAAATCAAAAAATACAATTCAGAATGGTGCTATAAATCGACTTATTCGAGACTAAACATCACCGCACAAGTGTAGAATGCGCGAGTTCCAAGGTCAACGCCGTCTATCGTGCGATATGTAGCGATCCTCGGAGCGACCAATTGTTGTGAATTTTTTCCGTGGTGTCCATTTTTTTAATCGAGCCTGCGTCATGCATAATGTATGTAGGTTGCCGTTTCTATCAAATAAGTATAAATTAATGCTGAATCTTATTTAAGACAGATTTTAAATTGAATAAATCTAGTCTTATCACCATCAACGTCTATTTACATCGCTTTTGCTCACCAGAATAGAAAGCACATTATAATAAATTAATTTTATGATAATCATCGAAAATGCACATTCCTTATGCTTTTACGAGAGAGTTAAAACAAAAGAATAAAATATCAGTCCAGTGGGTCCGGCGTTAAGACTTATCATAATTTCCTTATTAAATTCAAGTCGTGCACAACTGATTAAAACTCTTGGGAATAAAACTACAAAATACTTTAAAAATTAATGTTTCCAGGTCACGTATTTCTAGCCATGTCTTTAAGCATTATTTAAGATTAGAAAAATACGTTTTATCCACCCATTAAATTACGTGCAGTGGTGGATTTAATGGGGGGAGTTTGGACGGCCCGTAGGGTCCTCCAGGCAGTGGCGTAACGAGGCGAACACCCCTAATCCCCCGAGCAACACCAAGACGTTAGCTCGCTTTTCCCCAACGATATTCACTTGAATAATTAACCAAGATATTTAAGGATTATAGTTACTAATTATCAGCGGCTTGCAATAAGTACTTTGAAATCATTTGTACGAGAATTTCTACGAAATAAATTGTTATAAAATATCTATCTCGTAATATTCCCACAACACTGTCGTATTTTTAAATTTTATATTTAGTTTTTCCTAAATACCTAAATGTTTACCTACAATTCGCGCTTCAATGTACTGATTGCACGCGCCGGCTAATTACTTGGGAAATGTCTCATAATAACTACATATGTATAAAAATTGTGAATGATAAATAAAATAATATAATTGTGAAAAAAATCAACTATGCATAGATTTACTACTATTATCTTTTTTTTCAATAAGTGCCTGTTTAAAATGAAAATCCCAAAGTTTTATGTATTGATAAAATGATCCAAATGATAAAAGAGGGACCCATTACACATCCAGGGCCGATTCATGAGCAATAGCTCCCATATACGCCACCCAATTCGGCATTCTTTACGCTAATGTGGTCATTCTCCCCATGACACTTAAACTCAAATGAGTAAAAGCGACGCGGGGAGGCGTCCACACAAAACCACTTCACTGTCAACAATAGCGAACAATACAAGAAATAGAATGAGAAATCATTTTCATTTCCTACTTGGCTTTGTCTTTACCTCATATCCTTACGGCATATCCTTTGGTTTTACTTATATTTTCTCACATTTATGTACATACATCATGTATCATGATAAAATGATCAAATTAAATAAGTCTAACAATAATATCCTTCTTTTCCTTACAATCTTTCACACTTTCATCCCAGGTCCGTAAGTAATGGGATCCGCTACTGATTTCACATAGTTTAGAAAGAGAATTAACTATAATACCTGATTTTTGATTTAAGTAATATTAATTTTACATTTAAGCCCGGTTATGGTGGTTAATACATGTATCTATAATGGAACATCCATCTGTTTCATTAAGCCATGTTTTCACTAGGGGACAAATTCTCCTTCAACATCACGCGCGGCATAGAGTCTACGTGACGTTGCAACGTCGCGCATAACATAGCGGTGCATTTCTACGTGCCGCGGCAACGTTGCCATGAGCAACGGTACCCGAGCGAGCGCACCGCGACATCGCGCCGCGCGTCAGTACCACATGGTATGTTTACAAGTGAATGCGCATGCGCTGTAACTGTATACCACTCAACATGACATTAGTGTGGAGAAACGAGATTGTTATCCAACTGACCGAGCTCTAATTGAGTTGTAATTGCAAGTCTGATGTGAGGGCCAACAGCGATCCGTAATATTGTTTCTTGCTTGGCTATGTAAGGCCCGATTATTTGTAATAAATTGTCAAAATCAGTTGTTGTCATTCGAGTGAAATTGACAAAAGATCCGTCAGACATTCGAAGATCGCATAGAATATCCATCCTTTCTCTCTGCAGTAAATAATTTCGCACCCACCACCTTTTCTCCTCTTACGTTTCGATAAACTCGTTAGAATAAATAGATGCGCTGCACTAATCATCATAACCTCATCGGGCGACATTTCCGCGACAAGTGATGTGTGAGTCCCGGTGTGCACACGTCGAATGACCGCGTCATTGTCCCCGAAACATGAGCGTAGATGTTGATGCGACATGGCGCGCGGAATGTTGCGCTATTTGTCTCCTGGTGAATACATGGCTTTACGAATAATTTGTTTCTTAGTGGGCTCACTACCTCTAAATGAACACATCGTGAAACGCCGCTTGGAAATGTATTAAGGCATCTCTTGTGCCGTTACGTTACGTTGCGTTGATACGCATCTTTTAATCGCTTCTCCGTCATAACACTTCTCGCTCCGCGCCCCCGAGAGCCATAAAGAACTAATTGTGATTACCGCCTGCGCCAAAGCTCGACCACCGCGGTAATTGGGATCCCCGAGTCTGCGCACGCGCCTCCAATATCTGCAAATACCGCGACAGCTTGGCATTAGCTCTTCATTATCGGCACGCCATTCTGTTATTACGCAAATTCGTTATAATGCATGTTAGCTGTAACCCGTCAAAAATGACGATACTTTTACATGTCGGTTCTTAAAAAAGAAATTACTGTCCTGGAGTGATCCAAGGCTTTATAGGTCTAAGTTTAAAAAAAAGATTTTTTTTTACTTTAAAGAAGTTACGGGGACAGAGACGGGCGGACAGACGAAATTAGGATAGAGTAGGTGCCAGCGACCGCCAGATTTACGTTATAGTATCAAACCTGAAATATTTTCTCTACATGTACACTATAGTAGGTAAGAAGGTTTGGATATTATGACATTTGTTTTCGGGGGATTTCGGCAGATAACAGTAGTACAGGTATAAAAAATATGTAAATGAATCGTTAAAATATATGGTAATATTGTTAAATAGTGGCCCGAATAAAATATAAAAAGGCATATTTGTTACTATTACGTAAATGACTTTATTATTTATAGAGCTTCAAAGCGTCTGGCGGAAGATACCACCCGCGAAAAGCGTCTGGCAATCATTACTACGAGTGTGTAGTACTGTCCCGTTAAACATGTTAAAAAACTAGCCCATAAAAATCAATTCTTTATTATAACTCCCTTTCTCATTTATAGTTGAAACAGGTTTCACGTGTCGGGCTCGAGTCGGGCGACGCTACGAAAGGGAGTAATAAAAAAATCCGAAAAAAACGAAATTTATCTATAATTATTAAACATTTTAAACGTAAATTTTTTAGATCATTTTTATCGTTGCAACAAGTCTGCCTGCAAAGTTTCAGCTCGATTGGATCACGGGAAAAGGGTTAAAAATCGATCCAGAGTTTTTTCGGCAGACAAGCAGACGCTACAAGTTAAAAGAAAGGGAGTAAAAAATCAGGTTTATTGTTTTTACGTATTACTTACACATTTTATTGTACATGTTATCTGCTATCTGCCAAAGTCCCCCGAAACTTGTCATAATCCAAACCTTCTTACGTACTACGTATAAATATTTCGGGTAAGTCTGCCAGTCGCTGGCTCTCAGCCTAAATAACACGGCACCTACACAGCTGACCATGACACTCACTGCACAATACGTTATAATATATAGGGTGGAGGTCCTGGCGGTGATCTGAGTCTCCAACAGTGATTCTAGCAACGATCCTTCAAATACGTCGGCGAGTCTTCGACGACTGTTCGTTGGTGACACCCATTATTAAAAGAAAATGTGCTCTGAAAATGTGTGGTTTAATTGTCTTAAATGCTGTCGCGTGTGCTGTAAAAATTGTTCGTCATTCTCTGATAAATCATCAAAACCGTCAAACAATACAGGATTGCATCGTTAAGGGGGGGTAAGGTTAATTCGTACAAAAAAAGGAATGTTTTTGTGATTTTTTTGTGACGACACAGTTAAAACCTCTTTATTAAAACCAATGGTACATTAAAGTATGACATTTGAAGAATATTGTGTAAAATTTTCAAGACTAAATATTAAAAAATACGGCAATGGCAGCAATTATTCGGACGTGTCTCGGAAAAAAGGAGAATTGCGGTGTCCATCATAACTTGGTGCTAGATCATCTGAAATCAAAAAATCAAAGTTCATTCGTTAGATAATAGGTTTTCCCAGGTAACGCTGGGAGCGTTTTTTGAAATTTCAATTTTTCAATTTTTGGAACACTTTGAAGGGAAAAAACGCGATTTTTTGCGAAAAATATCGACTAATTTGTTATTCTAAAATAAAAATTAATAACAAATTTGAAAAAAAGCCTCCAGCGTTACCTCGTAAATTATGTACAGAAATAGTGTTCAAAATTTCAAAAGGATCGGTGCAGTAGTTTTGAAGTTATGATGGACACCGACTTTGAAAACGTGAAATGTGGGGAAAACGCTTTAAAGTTTTGCACACTGTAAAATTCAAAATAAAACTTAACACTTATTTTATACTTACACGTAATCGTCGATGCCATTTTCACACAGCAAAGAGCTTTCATCACCAGCATATTTTTGTCCTTGTCTACGCAAAACTCACAATAGCACGTCCGGTACTCCTCAGGTGAGCGCGTCTCTTAGCTGCCCGAGCAGGTATAGAAAATCAGTCTGAGTATCGCTCAAATGTTCATAATTTCGTAAATTTTTCTCCGATTGACTTGAAATTTTGACACAATATTCTTGCCATGTTATACATTCATTTAAAAAATTAAAAATAATATGCAAAAAAAAAGTTAAAAACCTTACCAATCGATATATCGATCTCAAAAATGCATCAAGTCCAATTTTTATTAATTAATTATTTACAAAAAAATGCGTAATACATTGCCTTAGTCTTAGTTTACGTAGGAAACGTCTATATGCTTATGACAAAAAGTATAAGTTTTATACTTATAAAGATAAAAAATCTTTTCATTATTAAAAGAATTTAGGCAGTTTTATCCAGTTTTCTTCTTCAAACCGGTCCTGTCTAGACTATAATATCAATTAATTTCATCCAAGAGCGGTCACAAACGGCTTATAAATTTAATAATACATTTAATGCCGATTTAAGAATTTAATTTTGTTCTTTACTGTTTATTATACATAATATGATAATAGGTATGTATGTATTTTGTCAATCCGACACAAAATTGTAACAGTGATATTGACATTCAAACATAGTTGTCTCTTGATTCTCTATTTAGCATATATTAGCGTAGTAACGATTAGATCATTCTATTAATTATGTGATAAATATTGATTTCGTTAACGAAAACATGTACTTTAAACATGTGCCTAAAGAAATAATAAATTTAGCCGTAATTTTTTCTTCTTCACATATTTTAAACATATGTCTAAAGAAATAATATATTTAGCTGCCATTTTTTATCTTCATATACTTTAAACATATGCCTAAAGTAATAATAAATTTAGCCGTCATTTTTCTTCTTAATGGAATTCGATTGAAGCAATCGCTTTTCATACAGTTTTACAACCTTGTTGAGTTTTAGACGAATTTTACCGTTTTTGGAATTTGGAAGTTCCTAGTCTCAAATGTTAATGTCACTTAAACTGCAAAAATAGTCATTTGGAACGCTGAATAAATTGAAACATTAAGTGCAATTAAAACCGATTTTACAAAACAAATAAAAGACGTTTTGCAGAAATATTGAAAAAAAAGGCAAACTTTGATGTAGCTTATCTCCGTTACTTTTGAAATTCAACCCAACGTGGAAATAATATTTTCTATTTAAAATAAAATAAAGAAAACTCCCGAAATTTTTGCTTCTAGCTACGAGACACCTGTACATTCTGTCCATATAATGCAATGGCACAAATGATTTTTTGCTTTATAAATAGTGTTTGTAAATTTTTTCTCTGTAATAAAAAAAACTAATACATACATTTTCCATATTTTTAATTTTAATTAAGGCGTCGTAATACATTTATATTTATCATTAAATATGTATCGGCATGTTTTATGATATTTCAATACAAAAGGACAGCGCAATTGTTTAATAATAGTAATAATCAATTTGCATTGTACGAATGTGGTCGTGTACTGGAAATTGTTTCTTTAGCAATTTACATGAAACCGCGTTGAAAATGGAATCCGCTGAATACATTTGCAGACAGTGTCGGATGATTCCTCTCGAGACGCTAATTGCCGGCCACGTCAACTTGACTGATGGATCTGCCGTTTTCCCAGAATGCCCTGCTGTTGTCGAGTGGCAATCATTTATTTTAGACCTAAACGCTTCTTAATCAGTTGTCCTTTCTCCTCTTTTTGCATTCTTTGTTGTAAAGTCTTTCATCTGCCTAAGGACCGAAGCTGGTCCAATTATTTTCGTCCTTTCCTTGGAATAAATGTGTTTTAGCCCATTTTAAAACCTTAAGCTTCTTTTCAGTCGTCTTAAGCTTGATAAATTCCCGGTGTGAACTGAAAAAATGTTTTGTAAATTATTCATGTTTTTTCATTGGATTAATTAAAATATAATTTAAAGTTTATGCACAATTTTTGAAATCTACACCACAACAGCTTTATAATTTGGATTCACCTATTCCCATATTTTGTATGTCTGTCATATATTAAGAATTATATCACGACAAAAGATCCATGCGACATTAAATCCAAAGCCTGTGTGGAAAGCCAAAGAAAAAATTCTATTCTCTGATTTATCCATTTTATTAATATACCTACTACCTAGGCTCATGACAAGGAGACTGTTAAGGTCCATATTTGTTCATTATAGAGATTGTTTCATCATAGAGATTCCAATTAAGTAATGATTGTTCGCCGATGAAATATATCGTATATATTTTATATTTATAAAAAATTTATAAGAAAAAAATATTCATACTTATTTATTGTACATTGAAAACTCTATCGCGTGTTGAAAATATGAATGATTATAGTAATGAAATGTTCTGAAACAACACATAATGCCAAAACGGTACGCTTGAGTACCTGTATCGTCCACGTAACAAGTCATTATTACAAACATATTTTTTTCTCAACTAAGTTCTTCCACAGATTTTTAATTATATTTCGTTAGAAATATTATATACCTATGGAAGGAGGGTCTCACACTGGAAAATTTTAATACGCTGCGATCAAGAACAAAAAAACTTAAAATCGCCCTCCATTAAAAACTTATGTAATATATGGGGTACAACGGATTTTGTTGATACGATAATTCTCATGATTATTATCTGAGCGCGATCAAAATTTTCCGTAAAATTGATCTGGCAATTAATTAATCTCGCTTTATTTTGTTAGCTTTTACCCGATCCGCCATATTGTTCGAAAATGGCGGCTATTCAAAAACTTTAAAAATTGGTCACTCCGTTAATCTGGTGTATTCTCATTGGTTCGCATTATCTTAGCAACGATGTCTGTACACTTCGTAAATTTTGACGTGATGAATGTTATATGAAAAAGTACTAAGTAATATTTTAAAAGTTGGTAAAAATCGCACATGTTTTTACGTGCCAGCAAAGTTCTAGTTTTACAGATCTCGGATTACAGAGGACACAATTCATTAAATGATAATTGATGAAAACAAAACTATTAAAAATAATGGTTTCAAACCTCCTTCAAGTCGTTTCTTGGTGTTGATGGTTCAGGTTGATAACCTAAAATACCATCCAAATATGAAGATACACAACAATATTAAAATCAATATTTCCTCTACAATGACAAAAATATTGACATGAAACAGACGTTCATTCACGCGTACACAAACACGTACGTCCTATATATTTTGTCTTAGGATATTATATATTCTTAAGATATTATCTAGTGTCGTGTCAGGTCCTCCCAACGTTGATTATCACTCGAGAGTACATCTCCCTGTCTCTAGCGGCTCGAAAGGTATTTAGGATACGATAAGGATGTTTTTATCTTAAGAATTGGGAGATTGTTGGACCTAGAGAAATATAAACGCACATATATTTACACACATACTAAATCTACATAATGCTCGCTGCCAGTTCTGAAAGTGTTTTTTTTTTAGTGACATTAGGTGTAATGACATTTTTGTACCTGCACAAAATCATGAGATTTGTCAAGAATGACAGCATAAGAAAAACCGCACGAAATAACGCAATAGCGGAAAAGGCACTCTTCATTCAAACCTTTCTGGCGTGTAATGGTAATAATTTCATATCATTAAATCATTATTTGGTTTTGTTTTCCTCTATTGCACATTTTCTGCCTCGGCTGACTACTCTTTGATCAAGCCCAACGTCCTGCAAGGTATCATTGTCTTTTGTTGCCTCGCATCAGAATTACCGTCCACTTCGCTCACATCCGCGAGTAATGCGAGTGTTCCAGAAACGCTGAGAGTTGCAGCGAGATGGTATTTATTGAATAAAATAAAATATCGTAGTTTCTCAATCTAATATGGATAATATGTGAAGTTCGATCGTGACCCGACTCCCAGGGAAACATACCTACGTTGTGCCTGTAATTATTGTGCTTACGGATAATTTTCTCGGATACAGAAAATAAACGGTAAAACTAATTTCTTGCACAGATGTTTATTTCTACTTGCGTTCATAATACTGTGTTGTAGATTTTTCTTATAAAATTGAGCAAAGATTCTTCAATAAGCAGGGGCATAATTGCGAGTGCAGAGCCACCTACCGGGTCCAGCTGTGAATCTAAACCATCCAGGGACCCACTCGAATGCACACTAAAAATGACATACACACGAACAGAAGAATTATATATGTAAAGATGAATAAACATGTCGCATATTGCTTTTATAGGTATTTTTAAATTTAAATATCACGGTAAACAACCACACCCGATATTTATAATTCTGTTTCTTTAACTGAGCCGACTTTTCGATACCGCATGCTAGTTGGCAATTTGGTAAATTAGAATTACTGAAATTCCAAGTGTCCTCCGTATAGAAAATTGTTGATCATTAGGAGACCTAATATCTTGCTGAGAAAGCCCAAAAAAGGTATAAAGATTGCGCCTCAATGAAACATTGTTACTGGAGTGGGGTGTAATATACATATATATACCAGTATTTAGGATAGATACCAACAAGGAATAAATATTTTTTATGCAGGGGTGGGTATGATACATGTGTCAGATATATTGTCATGGTTTTTCCGCGCTGGGGGCGAGATGAAACACTCGTAATTCCAAATAAAACTTTTATTAAACCCAAATAAGTGAACACAAACATTAGCTGGAAAAGCATTCCATAATTCGCACTAGAATATTCCACCTATCTCTGGTATACTTTACATTCGTCGCCACCCGTCTGTGTAACTAAATCTTTGTTCGCACGGATTCACAGTTAGTATGTCTATTGTGTAGTAAAGACAGTCCTCAGCGCGAAGCCGTTGCCTATTATTTAAAAATCGTTCTTCTCGTATGTTTTCGTGTCTTCCACCGGTTTCCAGAATACATCAGAATCTTCTAAATTGATTCAAACCATTCGTTAATCCTTGATTTTGTACAGTTCCTTATTTTGTTCTTATTGAAAGTATACTCAAAACGGTCACTCAAGTTCGTAATGTATATTATTTTATTATTTCATCTAATTTATTTTAGATTCAATTGTATTTTTTTTAATTATTTTATTCTGTATCACACAAAATATCAATAGGTCGTTAATGAGCCTGATAGATAGTCTGACATAAAGATAATATGTAAAAACATTTGAATAACACGTGCATGTGTTACATAATGCATTTCTTTTATTTAAAAAACTAGCTGTAACCCAAAGAACTGTAAGCCAAAAATGAGGAATGTAAAAAACTGTAAGTCAAAAATGACGATACTTCTACATATCGATTCCTAAGGAATAAGTATTTATTTATCTATATAAAAACGAAAAGATTTTTTTTTTAAATAAATTACATAAAAAAGGAAAAAAATTGCGCAATAAAATTTTACGTAAAGGAAACATGAAAAAAAAAATAAGTAAAAAAATACAATAAAGAACGTTACACGTTGCGGGACAGATAGACGGGCAGACAGATAGACAACGAAATTATTAATTATAAATTATTGTAACTGTAACTCACATGTTAGGTATTGCTATAAAAATGCTTAATTTATATGAAAAGAAGACTGGTGTATTTTCTTAATGAAAAGGGTTGAATTATTTTAAAAGCCAGAATTAAAAAATCTATTTCTCTACGATATGTTCCCATGGTTTAGTATCACGTTTATTGCGCATCCGAGTCTTATTATAATATCGTGTGCATTGTGTTGTCACTGGAGTATGCACTGCACGGAACGAAATTATCCGGCATTTCATATTCTCACGTCAGTCAAAAGTTAATTTTTAAAATAAATATGATATTTTTATTATTAAAGCTCGAATTTTTCAAATTCTTCTGAATGACATAAATTTTGCTAATACTTAGTAGCGTAGAAACATATTATTGGAAATAAAAATGTAATAAATAGAAAAATACTTCCAATTTTTTTAGTATATATTTTCATTTTTTTTTCATTTTTAGGCAAGTATCTTTAAAATAGTTGATATAGTGTGAAAATAGCTGTCACTCTCCACTCTTCACGGGATAACAATAAAGCATAACAATCATCTCTTTACGGCTATTTTATAACATTGTACATTTCGTCAATTTTGACGTTTGAAAGAGGTTTGATATTTTTCTTAGAAACTTACACTTATATCCCGTCTTTTTATACTAAGAGTATTGCTGGGTTTACATGGTTGGACGTTCAAAGGTTAATAATGCTTAATGGTACCACGAAATAATTTTACATTTAAATTTATAGTTTTCTTTTACTTATCCATATTAAGACATTTACCTAAATTTGTTTTAAAATAATGTCGATGTAAATATATTTTTTCGTATTTCTTAATTATTTATATATCGGGGGTCCTCAGCCAAAAGTGCGTTAGTGATTATTTCGAACTTCACAGGAGAGCAAAATAAAGTTCTGTCCATTTGATTTTATCAATATTTCTTTTATTACTAAACGATTTCCATATTTGGTTAACAGACAAAAATCAACAATGATTATTTTTGTTTGTTAACCAAAAATGACAAAATCAAGATGGCAGAACTTTCTTTTGCTCTGCTGTAAAATTCAAAATAATCACTTACGCCCTTTAGGCCGTCTATCTACCTTATTATTGCTAGGAAATCGAAAATAAATACATAATTACGTATTAAGTTATTTTAAATTTCGTCCCCTCTTTTCAACAACCAAATAACGACGCATAATTTCCAGGTATAATCTACCTCCGTTCCCACCTGGACAAGTATTTGGCTGTGGACTCCTTCGGAAACGTCACCTGCGAAAGTGAAGAGAAGGATCCTGGGAGCAAATTCCAGATCAGGTATGTTGTCACGGTCAATTTATTGCATCAATGTAATTACACATATTTCGCTATTTAAAAGGTGAACGGAATGATATAATGGTTCACTTCATATGCATCGTTATAACAGCAGTAAATAATACATTGTGTTTATTATAGACTCCCGATTGTATTGACTATATAATTGGTTAAAAAAAATGTAATTTCCCTATTTACCCATGTCCGTTACTAACTCTGTCTACTATTAAATTCTCTATATATTTATATTTAATATCGAGATACATTTTTCGAAAACACTTGCACATTGACCAAAAATATTGTCATTAAAGAACAATTAAAAACATATTATAAAAAAAATATATGTTAAAAACATACTTAAAGAGAATTATGTGTTTTGATTTACATTGTACATACCGCCAGCACATAAAAGCATGTAAAAGTACGTAATCTATAACTAAATAGCTATACATTTTCGAAAAACGGTCTTGGATGTATATACCGAAATTCGGTTAATTCTGCTTCAAAAAAATTATATTTAACTAGATTGTTGGGTCTAAATCAGTTCTTGAAATAAGTTTAATGACAGCCGTTGATAGATATTTATCAAACATCCCCTTTAAAAACCATTCATTCATTCACCCGACTAATCTAATTGGATTCTCGTACGATTTATTGACTAACCAAGTTACCCGTTCGCCGTTCGCCGTTTCGCAGGCGTAAGTAGATAAAATAGAACGCCACAATCTTCTGTCTTGGCAGACCTCAAGAGTAAACAGTAATGATTAGTAATGCGTAGGTATAATGTATATAATGCACATTGTCAGGGAGGGCGACGAGTTTCCAGTATCTGCCTTACCATACGACGATACTTTCATATTTGGTATAAAAAATATCTATTGAATTCAAGAGGTAATTGTCATCTGAGCATATACGTGGAATGAGAGAGGATTTCCTATTATTGGTGTGATAAGTTGAAAAGGAAAAGAGGTCTGGTAGGTCTGAGTGGGACGTGGATGGACAGCAAGTTGTCGTGTTCCTGTTGCCTTCGATATTTTATTTTTAATTATTTATTCGGAAATATAACAGACACAGGTTAATGATATATGCATAAGAGCATGAGTTATCAGAATCGAACATATTGACGTGTGTCCTAACGTATTTCACATAGAAACAAATTATAAAAGTGTAAACAATAAGAACAAAAAAAAAGACAATAACAGTAGCAATAGAATGAAAAAATTTAATATAATGAAATAGTAATGAATAATAACATAACGCAACGAATATAATGAAGCAATGAAGTAATAATATAATGAAAATAAGTGACAATAAAATAAAAACAATTAGTTATAGGTCTTTTCATATAAGCTTGCAATTGAGTTATTGTGGGTACAGTGTGTAATACGCAAATTGTTTCTTTGTGTTTAAGTTTACGGATACGCCCCTCTCGTATCCGTAAACTTAACACAACGAAACAATTATGCTTTGTATCCACTCTAACTCATTTGCAAGCTTATATGAAAAGATCTATACCCAAGTGAAACTTCATCCATATCTTGCGTCGCAGAGCGTTTTATACATGTGTTTGGATATTAATTAAATGTTGCGACGCAGAATAATATTCGCTCGTATTCTTAATTCACGCGAAGACGCAAGACGGCACATTCCCACTATGGGTGAGCGTAATCCGGGGTTGGTTAATTGGCCTAATATATTTTTTTACCAATTCTCCTCGCCTGCGCGCTCACATGACCACGCACTGTAAATTAATAAATAGATAAAAATGTATCCCCCACGTGCACTAAACCACCCCCTTTCGACGTCGCTCGTTGTTCATGCCCTTGGACTCCTAAAACATGCATCCTGTAAATCCCATCACAAAAACTCCAATTAGAATTCTAACCGAATGAGGCGCGCGCTTATTAGTTGCAGTAAAAACATCCCCACGTGTCTGGAAGGGCTCTCGAGCAATCTGCTCGCGTTCCTTAAATTACATTCATTCACGGGCACGAATGTTCCCCCGGGACCTTAGTCTAGTGCCTTGCCCTTGAACTTTCCTCCCCGAAGTACACGATTCCCCTTCCCTCGCCTCCAGACTGGCGGCCCTCCCTCGTGTAGACGTGGAGGGCGGGATCAGGGATCAACAATTCTAAATGTAATAAAATTGATTTGTTTACCTTTTTCAACAATATGTTTGTACAGAACACTGAGAACACAATTACTGGAAAAGGGGACTATCTCGTCCATTTAGGATGTAAAGCAAAACTATTATAATAGTTAATTAAGATAAATTATAGAAGTCTCACAGAGACGAAGCTATAAAATTTTGTATGAAAATCTTTTTTTACGATGGCCCAGGACTTATACAACCTGTATGTGCTGGCTTTATTATCAAATTTTTGAAATATGTTCAAATTGAAATATTTGTCAATTTTTGGAGAGGTAGAGAAAAAAAATATTAATTTATTATTATTATAGATTAAATAGGCTAGAATAAAATAAAATGTTATAAACTATTGTTATATTAAATAAATAAATAAAATTTTAAGGTTCTATGCTAGAGACATCTATAGTCCTTCTCATGAAATAGTATGCAAAGCTAAAATTAAATTACTCTAAAAAAAATACTCTAAAGAGTAGAAGCTGAACAGAAAAGACGATTTTCATCCAAATGGTCTGGGATTATTTTGCTTGGAAACTTGCCATATTTTAATAAATCATAATGAACTGTAAATGTACACTCTCTCTTTTATTTTTATATACAGGCTATTAACAAAAACTTTTGGGGAGTTTTCTTCGACAATTTTGAATAGAAAATATTCTTTACACTTTGGGTGAAAAGTCGACAGTTACGGTTAGTTTTCACTATTTCTGATTTACTTTCTGTAAAATGTTGGAATATCACTACAGAAACTCATATGGAATATCAAAAATTCATTCGCTTTAATACAAGTCAAATAAAAAGACAAAACCCCTTAAAAAATATATTATTCAAATTTCTATTTTTTTTTTACAAAGTTTTACTGATTTTATCCGTATCAAACCGAATAATTTTTTTATAAATTCTATATAAGTTACTGCAGTGGTATTCCACGTTTTACTGAAAATAAGTCAAAAATATTGAGAAATAAAAAATGCAAACATTCATATCGCATCGTCGACACTTCACCCAAAGTGTAAAGAATATTTTCATTTCAAAATTTCACCATGAAGACACCCTTGACGTTTTTCCTATTAGCCACGAGATACCCTATACATATTATATTATGTCGGTAAATGGTGACATTTCTGTAAGTCCCTAAAAGTAAGCACCCTTCATAATTTGATTTCAGCGTCGAAGCGTGCGGTGATAATGTCCACCCATAAATTGTCGATGTTGCCAAGGAATTACATACATATTTGATTATTTGGACGCCCATGCCTTGCACTATGTGACATTATTGATTTGGTGATGCTGCAAGAGCACATGTCTACTGCTGATTTCGTGATCCACCGAATACATACCGTATCCCTTTTAATCACGTTATTTGCGTATGCTATCTGTTCGGATATTGCGAGATCTTTTATCAAAATCTTCTTCTTACAATAGGCATGATAACAGATTTTGAAATAACATTCTATATTGTAGGTACCTACACGTCTACTATTACCGAAAATAACATTATTTTAGTAATAAATTAAATTTTTACGTTAATTACATTTTCATCTACATATTTTTAATTTCGCGCAAAAACGCTCGCAGCTGTCATTTCATCTACGTGACGTCAAGCCTCAATAAACATTGCATTGTGTCTATGGCAACGGTTCAAAGACACGGTGATGGGTACCGAGGCGTGAGATCATTCGCTCTGACCGGTGTTTCAGTTAAAATGGCGATTTGCACAATTTTATACTTTTATTTTATTGAAAATCTTATTAATCTCAATGTATATATTAAGAATGGATCATTTTTTAGAATCCTTTCAAAATATTTTCTTCTCTAAAATCACTTATTCTTTAATACTGTAGTCATGCCTATTAGCCACTCCGCCCTCAAAGAGCGATTTGTGCCATTTAACATGTTATAATTGAGGTATTACTAAACCGGATATTGAGAGGTAAAGTTAGTCAGTTGTATGTAGGAGGTAATCTCCGAAACTACTCATCTCTAATATTTACTTCGTTCTTGTTGCCTTCAACGCCTTGTAATCCGAAACAGGAAATAAACAAATTACAATCTGTATTTAATGCCGCCGCAAGACTTATTACCGGCGTTTCAAAGTTTGCGCACATCTCAAACCATCTTCAAAACCTTCACTGGCTTAGATGTCCAGAGAGGATTGAATATAAGCTTTGCCTTACAATATTTAAGGCTATTCACAACATGGCCCCTCAATACATAACCGACTTCTGCATTCCATTCTCCGCAAATAATAGACAACTAACACTTCGCTCAGCATCAACATCTAATACAAATAGGTTAGCTGAAGTAAATCGCGTCCACAAAACTAATTTCGGTGATCGTGCTTTCGCGGTGGCTGGACCAAAGTTATGGAACAAACTACCTAACAAACTGAGACAAACTGACAGCTTACCACTGTTCAAAAAACAACTTAAGACGCATTTATTTAGACAATCCTATAAAAACCTATAAAATCTAACCACAACAACGCTAGCTAATGTTTTCCACTCATATTGTGCACTCCGCGAAAACACATAATTCTTTCAGGGACTCACAAACTATTATAGTACTCAATTTTAATTCCACTTCTTGTATGCCACCTAGTGAATAAGTAATAGTAAATAAGTTTTTTCTTTTCTAGCAGTAAGTTGTCTTGTAAGATAATAATTTCTCTGTGTAAAGCGCCCTTGAGGTGAGTATTTCGCGAAAACGGCGCTATACAAATTATCCAATTATTATTATTATTATTGTATCTTTCCCTTACTGCATCCTCAGTCATACGCTCCATGTGATAAAACCATCTCAGAGACCGTTTATTTATCCCATCAACTGTGCTTCAAACGGCTTTACATTCTTTAATCTATCCTACAGATATATTCTGTACATGAGCCTTAGTGTTCACATTTCCACTGTATCAAGTTCACTTTCATTATTTTCATTCTTTTTATGATTTCAAAGGAATTTTAGATAAAGCACGCTATTAAAAACTCGTATCGCGATCCTCGTAGACTTAAAAATGTACACATAAACAATATATATAATTTTAAGACACGCCATGAAAGAGCAGCGTGCATATGTAAAAGATAGAATCATCTGTTTTTTGCCCTCCCGATCAGACAATCTATTGTTGAAATTTGTGAGTTCGTTTCAAGGTTACGCCCAGTCGCCCGTGCATCCCCCTTCCAGTCTGGGCGTACTTGGCTCCGACGTTTCAACCCTCGCCGAGCACTTGCTCGCAAATTACCCAGGGCCGGTCTGACCCCTTTACGGCTGCTACCCCAGCGCTAGACCACACGGGGCAAATTATTGTTTATGTTATTTTGGAGAAAATAATTTATGACTCTGGGGTCCTTTCTGTTGATTAGAACCTTGCACCACTACACCTGCTAGCCTTTAAAAGTGTCGTTACACAAAAATCTATAACGTTTTGATCTCATTTAATGCGCGGACTCTATTGAGAAATTTGGACAGTGAATGGCAAATGATCCCCACCGCTTGCTCAGGATCGTTTTATCAGCAAAAGCTCCCGTATCGACCCTGCTCATTCGTCGCCTAGTTGACATTTTTTAACACTGTAACAAGATATGGTTTTATTCTGCGGTCGTGTTGCTTCGCACCGGTTTATACGACGTTGCGACCGCAGAATAAAACCATTCACTGTCCGTCTCAGAGTATAGTCTATATATAATAGTACTTATAGTCTATATTTAAATAAGAAAAACAAAAGCAAAACAGGAGTACCTAACAAAGAGAAATTTGATGATCTGTCTACGAACATTTGATCCAGCGACAAAAGGCTACAAGAAAATGAACATTTGAAAAAAGCCCACGCGACTAAAGGTCCACGCGACATTATAGACTAATAGTATAACTAATAGTATCTAAGATATAACGATAACAAAGTTTCAAAATATTTTTTACGAAAAATCTTTAATTAAACTAATGAATTGACAACGATGACGAAATCATTGAATATACTACTTCGCAAATTTTTGTAATAATAATAATAATTGTTATCTTAATTCCCATTTAGTCGAAGTCAAAATTTCAAAATTTCAGTTGTGAAATGTCGGAAAAAATGACAATAAATTTTTTAATCGACAACTTGAGTAAATCCGCTAAACATCATCAGTCCGGCTCTGACTCGCAACTATTAAACCCAAAATTCAATACGGAACCCTTCGCGCAATATTGTCCATCACTCGTTCCGGGCCTGCCCCTAATGTGGCATTTGAGGTGTACATTTGAGAACCCTCTCGCCAGGGCCCCCCGGGGCTGCGGGGGCCCGACCTTTGTGGAGCGGGACCGCGGAAGTGTAAACGCACCTTTACTGTTTGCCTTTCTCCGTTCGAGGGTTCTCTCGTTGTGTCGTGAGTCACGAACAAACACTGCTCTTTAATCATTTCTAGAGCGATAACGGAAATTGCATTTTTAGGCGATTTTTTAGGTAAATGTCCCTACTTTCAAAAATCTAACGATCTTAATTAAAACTGCATTGACTATTTTATTCCATTTTTATTGAAATGCCGCTCAGCATTTTATACATGTAAAACGGCGTATAGTTTTAATACAAGAATCAAATATGGAAGAATGTCTTAGTAATACTAATTTTTCAAAATTCGCAAACCGTCTTTTAGAGACAGGTAATAATACACTTTAAAAAGAAAACGGCATTGATATTTTACATTTAAATAATAGAGTCCTTAGGTTAAATAATTTAGAAATAAAAAAAACTCCGTCAACACTAATTCTAACATACATATTTATTAATTAATATTCAGTTGAATTTATTTGAATAACATATTATTTAATGTATTCCCCATTTTAATGTCACCCTGTCATTCTCCACCCCACATACCCGCGAATGTTTCACCCGACGATTGATTCCTTTACATATTTTAGCTGTGGAACAGTTATTGTCCCGTTGAAGATAAGTGGTACCGAAACCGGTCGTCGTTAAAAATAATTTTTGTGGTTTATATAAATATTGTTGTCAGTTTAATTCCTTACTTTTTAATCATTTTCAAATGTTTTATGTTATGATTTAAAACATTTACAACAAACAATACGAATACAGTTTTTGATTTCTGTGGTTTCCCAGCTCTCCCTCAAAATATAAAATGCATTGAAATGGTTTTCTTCTATTTCCTTTTGACGTCACCCCATTTACGTATAATAGGTTTATGGCGTAGGGAGTTGTGACGTTTTGAATTGCAATAACATTTACACGAAATATCACACAGAGACATCTATATAGAATTGTTGCATTAATGTTCGAGATGTTTTCTTTTATAATACTACGATAGAAGGTCTTTCTATAGTATCTACGTAAAACGGTAATTTCACTTTTTTTTAAATAGAAAAATCTTAACTTTGGTTTAGAAAATACGTTTATGAAAAATATTTTTTTAATATGTCATCATCATTCTTGGCACTACAACCTTTGGTGGGTCTTGGCCTCCTCAATAATTTTCCTCCACTCATCTCGGTCTAGTGCCAGCTCTCTCCAGTTTCGAAGCTCTAAGGCAATAAGGTTTTTTAATATGTATATTAATATTAAAAAATTAATTTTAAAAAAATTAAAAGCGCTTATTTTCGCAAGTGATTTTAGGCATGAATTTTTATGTCATGTGACGTTTAACACGTAGCACATTCGCGTATTTAGACGTTCATACGTTTTTTTACAACACAAGCCGACTTTTTTGTAGAGTGCGTTCATAATTTCAGGGAAAAAGTTTTTTAGATATAGTATGGTACCCCAATGTAGGAATTCATTCCTGAAAACTTAAAAATGAATCCAATATTAAAGCATCAATTTTCGGTATTGGATTTTCCGTGTGAAAATCCGTCCTCTATTATTTTAAATGTGTTCTTAGATAGTTATTTTATTAAAATAGGTCACAAACACGACAAAATCTATATAAAAACCATTAAAAGCCAGTAAAAACAAAGCGAAGACAAACAGTGACCATAGAAAATAAACAAATTACAGTGACATAGATCACATACGGTTTATCTATAATATTCTTGCTAAACAACGGCACGACCAATCATATCTCATTTTAATGGAATCGTATTTTTTAAGATTTTTAGTATAAAAATTATGAATGAAAACATTATCCCGCACCTTTTCCATACTGAGTTACAAAATATAATTAATTTTTCTGAATCTATTTCATATATTTACATTGATATCTGTACAATGCGAAATTACCCTATTACCCGCCTGCATTGGTCTTGAGCTCTCTATATTAGCTTATACCTGTTTATATTTAAAGTGTCAACTTCAATTGTAATATTTGAGAATTTAAGAAAAATACACAATCATGGGAGACATTTTTATTTTATGAATTAAATTTAGGTTAGCAGAATTTGTGAAAGTTAGCCTCATCTGCCTCACCGGAAAGGGCACAGAAGTCACAGGGCTTACGATCTGTCGTCGGCAGGTCTAAAGATCCTTTGTTTCGAGTACGTTCTAATTTTTTCCATCCACTCCCCTCCTTTAGAGCGATATTTTTTGAATTTCGTGCATTAATTAAATTGAGAAAAAAAATAACCCCCATCCCAACACCAGTCTAACCACACACGAAAAAATCCGTATGTATATCATATATCACACACCCAACATAAATTCTTTTTTTTATTTTATTTATTTATTATATTATATCATGGTACAAAATGTATTGAAATACAAAGATCATTCATACAATAAAATTGCATTACTCTCCATAAAAGAGCTGACGCTCGCGGTTATGGGGGGAGTAAATCACATCATATTATTTATAAATATTACAATTTTTATAACAAAAGTATTAAACAAAATATTAAACAAAAAATAGCAAGAAACAATATACTAATAACCAATAAATACAAGATAAGATTGTTTTGACGCCACATAAACAATTTTTGTATTTATTGGCACTAAACAGACGATATGATTTATTTAAGTGAAAGAGCTATATTTCTTGATAGATAATATAGAAATAATATTTCAGCACATCTTCGTTTAAATCGTTCGTTTCGTGTAATTAAATATATGGTGTTTAAACTAAATTAAATACTGATTTAAAAATATCCTTAGGATATCACAACCGTTCACAATCTTCTGGTTCGAGTTTTCTGGGGTACTCTGGTAATATCCCAAAAATTCAAACCAGAAAATACTCATTTTTCTCCTTTCATTTAATAAAACGAGTATATGTAGGAGAATCTTCAATTGCAAATCCTCTTTTCCTGCATGTTTTCCTGCTCCCTCTTAATTATTTTTTTCTCTCCCCCCCTATTCTGTTTTGCGATTACAATATTTTCTTGGCCCTCATCGCCCTTGTCTTTTTCTTTACCCTTATTTTCAATAGTGTATGTAATGCTCGGTACTGCATTGCTCTGCCTATTTTACTATTACTAGTGATATTGTCCAATTTATTAAGTATTTTAATGAACTACAGAATTTAAATAAAATAAGTGGAAATTAAACTTTTGCCGATTACATTTTACTTAATATAAATCTATATTTTTGGTTTTACTGTATTTTAGTGAAACTTGTCACCTTCTTAAGAGGCCCCAGTACACGATTTTCGTATTTGCTCTTGATTTGCTAAATTTAACGTAAACCCATTAAATCATTTTGCAAAACCCGTAGCTAAACAGGCTTTTATTCAATTTTATTATGATAGATCTATTTATTTTTATTTTTATTTTGTTTTGCTGTGCTAAAATTTTTTCGTGAATTAGATTTTTCTGTATGTCTTTCTAATTGATTAATTATTAAATTGATTTAAAAATTTCCCAGAACTTTGTTCTGAAAAATTACAACTTCACAAATGTGAATGTGTTCTTGAATATATATAAGATCTATTTACTATTGAAGCATTTCCTTAAAAAGGTATGAACAAATATATTGTTATAACATCAAAAAAATTATTACCCCGAAACACTATTTTACTTTTCATGCAATATAGTTATCTTTGGTACACTAATCTCGTATATTTTTAAATAAAGACCATATATTTTATTTACAAATTGCTTGTATAAAGTTTGAAAAAGAAGTGGTGCTATTCAAACATTAATATTTTTCGACAAGTTGTTAAATAGGTATATCGTTTTAAAAAAGACAAAAATTAAACGTTCTGTATCTTATATTGCAGTATCCATAAAACCATTAAAACGTCGATTATTTTCATTAAATTTTACATGCATACTAAGAAAATTTCACTGTCATTAATATAAAAATATTAACAAAAAATACCTCATACTCAAGAATTCGAATTAATTAAATCGTATAGTCTGTTAAAAGATCATTTTTCTTTCAAATCAGACTTCGGTTGGACGGTCCAACGTTGTGAAGCAGAATAATGTTCACTTGTAATCTTAGAACGTATACAAGATAGATTCGGTGAAAAAATCGTTGTAAGCTCGGCACATTCTCACTGGTGCGTACAGGAATGTGGAAGAGGCAGTGTGTTCTAGTAGCCCCTTGCTGGGACTATTTCGGAATATTTAAGACACATTTATAATAACGTTGCTTTTTTTAAATTTCATTCCAAACCGAATCTATTTAAGTAATAGAGTATTTTTTTAATAAAGCGCGACTTATTTTATGAGCCATTATAGTTTACGAGTATTTACTTTGACCCTTTCATAATAGTTTTAAAATTTACAAGCCCCTTTTTTTTAAACGAGTCAAACATATTGGATAGAAATTTTGGTTAGTTTATGTATAAATGTTTTGGTGGTATGTATGTATTTAGAACGTTTAAGGCGATACGATTTTCCACTGAAACAAAAACGGTAGATCTAAAATTAAAATTAAAAAAATCTTTTAAATATGAACTCGTGGTCAAGCGATCTGTAATGGCGGAAGGACTCGATCACCTGACTCGGGCCGACTCGCCCCGCGATGCACTGATTTCCATCCCCGCTGCTATCGCCCCTCCCGAAATGTTAACAGGAGGCCCCGTCTATTTCCGTATCCCGAATTCCCGAGGGGCGACCTGCCAAGCGCGTTCCCCCACTCGAATTCGGTAGTTTTTTCCTGTTGGCAACCTGCGCGCGTGCGCGCTAACATCAATATTATTGAAGTATGCGTGAAATTTGAACACAGTTTAAATATTTAAGGAGGCGGTACCCGTTTTAGAGTGTCTCGGGAATACTTTGAGACGCGTGTGGCTTAAATTGTTATATTATTGTATCAATAAAAAGAAAACACTATTTATAAAAGCACTATACAGGGTTAATTGGAAAACATTAATAACCTCGCCGGACTATATTCCTGCCTTGATTACGAGTCGAAAATGTTCAAGCTATTATGACCTAATATCAATAGTTAAGGAGATGGGCGGCATCAAAGTTTACATTTTTTTTTCAATATTTCTGACTTATTTTATGTAAAACGTTGGATTATTATTACAGTAACTTATATCGAATATGAAAAATCAATTCCCTTTAATACAAGTCAAATAAAAAAATTAAAACCTTCGAATTCCAATAGGAAAATATTCCAATTGGAATTTTTTCAGTGTTTTTATCATTTTATTTAACTTGTATTGAAACGAATGAATTTTTCATAATCGATATGAGTTACTGTAATGATAGTCCAACGTTTTACAAAAAGTAAGTCAGAAATATTGAGGAAAAAAATGCAAACTTTGATGTCGCATATCTCCATAACTATTGATATTATAGGTCATGATAGCTTGAACATTTTCGACTCATAATCAAGGCAGGAATATAGTCCTGCGAGGTTATTAATGTTTTCCAAATAACCCTGTATATTGAATTGTTCTGTTTCAGGGCCAATATTGTCTCTTCAGTAGTATAAAACGTATACTAAAAAATTTAAATCGAAGTTTAGACATTAATAAAAAATAAAATATTTGGGAGTTGAATAACTAACAGAGTATGTTTTTTCTACATATTTCTACCCAGTTAGTATCGATAAATATATAAAATACCCATACCAATATTTTTATATTATATATTACAGTCCCACCTAGAATCTCTCATTTATAGAACAACATTAAATATCGCTGTTTCAAACAGCATATTTCTAATGTTGGATCATTTTCAACGTTCTGGTAAATCCACAGATAAAACACGTACTGTGTTAATGGTCTCGTTACTAATATTACCTATTTATCGGATCGAAGTAATAAAATAAGGTTGCGAAATTTATCATGTAGATTCTCGTACAGTCTCGTTTGTTAAAAAAAACCACTGCAAGTGATCTGAGTTGATCATGTAAAAGAGGAGGGTATGGTAACCCTTTCTCGTTGGCCATTAGTTTTCATGAGTAGATCATATGTTCGGTATTTATTTATTTATTTATTTATTCATACGCCAATCGGCTATATACATTGATTTTACAAAAATAATAGACTTAAATGAATGGATTAGAAAAATTGCACATATATAAAAAAAACAATACTAGCATAGTAACAACATGGTACAATCATATAGGGTTGAGGGTAATTTTCATACTGTGATAACAATCTTTTTGCCGCTGATGAGAATGAGACGTATGATTCATCGAAGAAGTTGATATCAACACAGTGGCTATTCACCAGATTGGCAATCCTATTTCTTGGGCCATTGTACACGTAACTTTTTGTGGATTTAGTGGTTTCTAACAATCTACGCACTCTTAGATCCGGCCTAGCAGTGATAATGCCAAATTGTTCCAGGATCTCGGGCGAGTCTATCTGTCCGTTGACAGATTTGTAGAAGAAGGTCAGATCAGACAATTGTCTTCGAGTGATTAGTTTGCTGATTCTAAATCTGTTATATACGGTCTCGATATCTCCTGGTGATCGTGTACGATAGGCGATGCATTTACATAGTTTGCGCTGTATTCTGTCGAGCTGATTGATTAGTTTATTGGTATACGGCGACCAAATGACAGAACAGTATTCTAAAATCGGTCTCACAAGACTGTCGAATAGTCGGTTTTAGTACAATTACAATGGTAGTTTTCAGGGGATAGAAACTAGATATTCAATTAAATTTATCCAACTCTCACACTCTTTATTATGTTTTATCTGTCAAACAGCGTATGTAGCAGATGAAATCCAGGTAACTAATCCATTGTGTCGGGTGCTAGTTCTCGCTTATTATGGCAATGAAATCACAATTCAATATCGAAATATTTTTTTGAAATAGGGATGCGTATCAGGTATACGCATCCCTATCAATATTTTTACCCTTGTCAACTTAAACTAAGCTCTTTGCGGTCTCCTGGGACGAGGCCTAAACCTCTTATAATAAAAATTTTTATATATTTTTTCTGAGAACACATTTGAATAAAATTTGTCCAGAGAGGATAATTATTAATTAAATTGAATTATAGAAATCTCACGGAAACGAAGCTATTTATATGAGAAATTTGTATGGAAGTCTTTTTATAAGATGTCCCAAGGAATACGACCTGAATGTTGTACATGCGGATATTCCTACGATGGTATTGGTGAACGTTGCATTGGCCCTGGGACATCCTATAAATAAACTTCCATGCACATTTCTCATATAAATAGCTTCGTCTCTGTGAGACTTCTGTAATGTATCTTAGTTAACTTTTATAATAGCTTTGCTTTACATCTTTAAACCATTTATATAGAAATGATTTTTTAATAAGATGGCTATGAAGCTTAAACATGGTAGATTAAATCATGTAAATAATTAATTAAAGGCTGTCGCTGAAACATTGTACCATCTCAATATGTCCCCACAACAGCAGGGTGTTCACACCAGCTGTTTCCGTTTTACTATCTCCCCTCGATAAACAATTCCTAATGAATATTGCGTTCATTTACAAAATTCAATACTGAAAACTGTCTCAACTCGAACATTTTTGAACGCGAACACTTTTTCGGCTTCACATCCTCTGGACCAGACGTGAGATGAATGTGTAAAATTATATTCCCTTGCAAATAATATTTAAAATGCTAATACAAACTAAATGATTCACTTAGAACGGATGAAGAAAAAATCTATTTAACTAAAATATATATTAAAGTGAGATAAATTATAGAAGTCTCACAGATACGAAGTTATTTGTATAAGAAACGTCTATGGAAGTCTTCTACATAATGGTCTAGGGCTTACAACCCGTATGAGCCGGCTTAAGTGATCACTCTACATAATGCAACGTTCACCAATTCCATCGTAAGAACATTCAAACATTATCAAATTTTTTTAAGTTGTACATGCATTCCAGATTGAAACGTTTTATACATTTGAAGGTTATGTTCCGTACAGAATACGCGAAGATATGATGCGCAGGTCTCCCGTACTTGACTCGTAGAACAGACCAAGACTGTACAGCGGTAATCGTAAACCCGCTGACAGTGGTTGTTCTAAATATTCACAAAAGTGAATTATCCGGTTGCAGGTAGTCCAGTTGAAGTTCCAAAATCCAAAAACAGTAGGTAGAGCAGAGGTCAGAGGTGTTGAGTAAAAGTCAGAAGAAGTGGTCCAGACGACGTATAAAGCACAGAACGGAATGAATCTGTACGCCGACGGAAGTTTAATTTATACACAAATTTAATACCTCCCGGCTTATTTCCGGGAGCCAATCACAGAGAGTTTTTATCGCGCGTTCGCGCCCGCGAAATTGTCTAAAAAATAGCTCGGAAAGTTTTATTTACAGAATTCAAAAATTATTTAGAATTTTTACGCCACCCCCCCGGGGTTTTCATAACGTCATTTACATGGTGCTATGTCTTGCTTATAGCATGACGTGATTGCCTGGACCCGCAAGACCGAAGTTAATTTTTTATCAAAAAATATATACCGATCGCAGCGGTATTTGCTCAGAAAAATTTCACAATTAAATTTATAAAATTTGTTAACTATGATTTATACATGTTTGTTAATGCAGTTTATAAAGAGCCCACATGGGTGTAACTTTTGATATCAGTTTTAGTTATGTACAATAAAATTTCAGTCATTTATAAATATTTCAAAGTGGGTCGCAAAAAATTAATTTTCATTTATTTTTCAGGTGCGCCCCTGACAAGGTAGGTATGTAAAAACATGTAAAATGGGTAGATTCTTATGCAAGGAATTCAACAAAAAATATTTTAAGTTGATCCGGCTGTTGTAGCGTCTGTAAGACAGTTTCAAAGTTTTGACTGAAAAATGACCCTTATCGACATTGGACCACTGCTGATAGTGGTTACGTAAAAAATGTGAAAAATTTTACTTTTTTATTTACATGATTTTCTTTTAGATTTTAGTCTAAATGGCTTTGTTTAGCAAAAATATTATGGTTTGATACCAATTTTATTGAAAAAACCCTCGTTTTTCGTAAATATAAGAAAATCAATTTTGGGTCGAAAATTCTCGTATTTGTTGGTACAAATACCGTTTTTCGGTGGCTGTCGCGCCCGGGACCTTATTAGTGATGAGCCCCGTCGCTAGGCCTATAAAACACTGTTAGTTATATGTAGATTTCTCCGAGATCTGACAAGATATGGCTTCGCGACTTGTCGGAAACAATCGGTCTGCAGCCCGTTTTTCCTTCGCATACCAACTCTCTGTCCTCGGATACATATGTAGAAATATTAAACAATATTTCGTAATTCTGTCTGTCAGGCCATACAGTTAGCCGTAGGAAATAATATTTCCTGTATCTGTCTTTCCGCCATACAGTTGGCCGTCACTCGGAAATATTCAATAATATTTCTTATATCTGTCTTTATGCCATACAGTTGGCTACACTCACCACCCCGGTCTATCGCAACAGCGATTTTCTCGTTTATTGAAAATAAACATGTGACAAAGTACATTCATATATGTCAATATTTAGGTTCTTACAATAATTTGTAATAATTTAAACATGTCACAGCTATTTTATTTTCATAAATTTTCATACATAAATTTGTTCACAAATTTATCAAAGCATAGGACCCGTCTTTACGGCCCTCAGGGTGGTGATGACGCACCGGCGTCCTGCCCGGTCGCCCGTGAATAAGATGACGTCACAGGTCCACCTTGATCGGTGTCCGCAGCGAACCATGGAACTCGGCAATGTCATCTTCTTTGAGGAGGCTCTTTTCAGGGCTATCATTCATCCTGTCCGTTACAGGTTACATACATACATACAAGAAACATGCTAGAGAGATCTATAGTCCTTTTCATGATATAGTTAGTATACATAGATTTTGCAACTGGTAGTGATACATACCTCTAAATTTTTAATCTGGAGTAGTGTATACCTAAAAAATATTGTTTAAAATATACGAGTATAGGTATACTTACCATGCACTTCATGGTAACTGTATACACTGTATACAGAGCTAGTTCACTATACTTTACAGGTAGATTCCTGCTTTAAATATGAGTCGTAAATGTTCTAGCTACCATGACCTAATATCAATAGTTGTGGAGTTATGCAATATCAAAGTTTGCATTTTTTTTTCTCAATACTTCTACTTTATATTTTACAAAACGTTGAACTATCATTACATTTACTTTCTATCTATCTATATTTCTATCTATCTATCTATAATTTTAATTAAAAGGTTTTTATCATTTTATATAACTTGTATTGAAGGGAATGGTTTTTTATATATTCGATATATGTACCTACTGTAATGATAGTCCAACGTTTTACAAATAAGTCAGAAACATTGATGTCGCATATCTCCATAACATAGGTCAAGGTTGCTTCAACATTTTCAACTCATAATTAAAGCAGGAATCTACCTGTAAAGTATTGTGGACTAGCTCTATTACACCCTGTATATACATATTCATTTTTTTGTAGAGACGTCTATTATTTTCACTTAAAAGTTATTAAAATTGTTAATTCACAGTAAAGATGTGTTTTTATTAAAAATATTGTCGGGAAATTCATGTATTTATCGTATTTATGCATGCTTCTGTACAGTGTGTATTTGTCGAAGGATTGAATATTATTATATGAAGATTAACTTTGACCGCGACGGAGTAATATGTTTTACATATCCAATTTCGCCAGACACCCAGACTTAATACTGCAAATCGTTGGGGGTTAGTTGATAAACTGCGACGGTAGGGGGTGCTTTAGCGCTGCTACTCTACACACGCAGTAAACATTATGTATGTACCCCATGTGTTGAGTTCTTCTAGACTGCTGCTAAAAATAAAATACAAATATGGTTCTATAATTCTCGATCAAAAATTTTTATTCCCAAAATGAAAATAGTAAATTCTCGCCTAGCTATCCGTACGCATATCTATTTTTTTATCAATTTTACAAGATCAGATAAAAATATAACCTTATTACTTGTATACAAGTATGGCCTTTTTTTAGTATTTTTGCTGGCAGTAATGTAACATATATTGAATAAACAAAAACATATCGGCTGTTCAGTTAGCTCCAACAATACCTATTTATGAATCGAAGAAAAATGGACATTTATATATAAAAGATTTTTTATTTTAATAATTGAATTTTGGTTTAATACAGACACACCCACAAAATCTATAATTTCATACATATTTAACGAATTTATACAAAAAAGCTGTTGACACTGAGCAGTCAATATTAATTACAATCATATTTCAGTTAATTTCTAATTCTCCTACATCCAACTGGACTTAAAAATCAAATATAATAAACGAGAACTAAATGAGAATATAAATGTCTTAACTAAAATCATATTATTAAAGCTTGAAATACAAAGTAAAAATTTATTGTAATCATTGTTATAAACTCACGGGTGGCAGAGAATTTCACCGGTTTAACTGTTTTTTAAGCCGTGTTGACGGCCAATTTACGTCTGGCTAATTCAATTTCCAAGTCTGCGCAACACGGAGATTGGTGAATGATAAATAAAGTTGGTGGAACATTCCCGACGGCAACAATTCAAACTTTGTTCGAGCGCTATTTCACGCCTGGGGAGGCAAGGCACGCGCCTGGAGCCCGCGGCTAGTGGCCCGTGCGGCTTGTGCTCCATAGAAACGGGCAAAGTGCCATAGACAAGACTTTATAGTTTCTACTGACGAATCAATTCTATAGTTAGAGAAAAGTCCGCCATCATCAAGGTTTTCTTTCCAAATTCGTATATCTCTGAAATGCTACCAGTAATTACTTTTAAACTCTCAGGAAAATATACTCACTGGCCCAAAGGGTCGGTTGTATCAACTTGGTTCGTAGAAGGTAATAGTTAAGTTTAAAATATTAATTTTACGAAAACGAGTTGTTTGATTGATGGAAAACGAAAAAATCTATGGTTTAGACTAACGGGGTTACACCACCTTGATATTTTAAAAAAAAATCGCTTTTTTGCTTTAGATTAAAGCTACATAATATATCAGTAGTTTGACGAAACTTTAAAAAATTCGGTGAATTACAGCAATTTGAAGCCAGCGTGGAGGTGAAATTGTAACTAAATTATTTAATTGCAATTTTTCTTTCGCGTTTTTTTCTAAATTCCCTTTTTCAGACCAGAAGAAAATATCGCAAAAACTTAAGCTGATTTTGTTCAAATTTTACACACGTATTACTAATAACATTATCTGTGATGTAACGTACTTTTTAATCTCATTTGCCCAAAAAAATGCTATCATTTTGCTTTTCCATTTCACCTATACTCTGGCTACATCATTATTTCCACCAGCTGCACTGATAATAACTCCGCCATTTTGGAATTTTGAAAATAATTTTATAATGAAAAAATATTAACCTTGTATGCCGTAAACAATGATAACGAATTTGTTAGTGCAATAAATAGTTACGTCCATTTTTTTAAAATATATTTTTGAAGCCTCAACTTAGTGTAACCCCTTAACTATTACTATAAACCAACATGATATTATTACTATAAACCGGCTCTAACCCGTTATTCGTTCCAGCGTACATAATTTTCTCACTTGAATTCAATATCCAGCCATTTAAAAGGCTAATCTTACGCGACATTCTAATCTGAATCTCTAGACACAAAAAGTCAATACTAATACTTTATTTTTGATAATTATGTATTTTATGTACAATAACTGCACTGTATACTCCCAATCGCTGTGCATGTATGCCTATTTCATACATAATCGCATTGAATTTATATTTTTATTATATGCATATTGCTCAAGTACGCTGAAGCCATCTGTAATCGGGAAAAAGCAATATTGACAAATGACACAATTTTATCTAGACTTATTTGTCGTGTGACAAACTGTTTTCGAATAATTTCACAAATGGAGTATTTATCTATGATTGTGGTTTTATATAGACAGGTGTTAGTTGTGTCAGGCACCGTTCCGTGTAATTAGCATGACTCACAGACTATTGGGGAACTTTATGAAACCCAAATTTGATGGATAGTAATAATTACGGTATTTTTTACTCAATTAAATTATCCGAGCGTATCTTTTAAAAATGCAGGTGATAACTGGTAACTGTGCAGCGTGGCGTATTCTTAAAATCTTCTATTTGATAAATTTCTTTAGAAATACGAGGTACATATTTTACAGTGTATCAAACTACAGAATACTTCAGTACACTTTTTCCGATCGTGACTAAAATACCCTGAAACCACCCTATGTTAAAAAGTTAACACAGGTATCTCTTATATAATAGATCTTCGGGGGGCGTCTTCTTTATTCAATTTTTAGTTTTTTTTAGTTTAGAAATTTTTCATTTTTATCAATTTTTTTGGCTTATCTTTTGTTAAACGTTATATTATCATAATATTATAAAAATTCATTCGCTTTGATACGGGTCAAATAAAATCATTAAAATCTTGCCAAAAAATCTGCTTCAAATTTCTGCACGGTTTTTATCTAACTGATTTCTATTTGACACGAATCAAAGCAAATGATTTTTTAATATTCGATAAAAATAACTTTCATGATACTCCAATGTTTTATAGAAGATAAAGAAATATTGAAAAAATCACACTTTGATGTCGCGTATCTCCTTACCTGTTGACATTTCACCCAATGTATAAAAAGTACTTTCTATTTAAAATTGAATGATAAAGACTCCCTGTAGCTTTTGCTTCTAACTATGAGACACCCTGTATACGGGGTATACGTTTTTTTATACATGATAGTTCCTGCAGTTCTTGTAAGGCATCCAAAAAATAGAATTTGAAAAAAATCTCGAATTAAATCGTTATCTGACCTGATCCGCTACCTTGTGTCAAAATGGCTGCTGGTAAATTTTTTATGCTCATAACGCCGTTAAAATCACGCAAGAAAACGAGATCTATCTGATTCTTGTAGACAATGCTGGAGGACATAAGAAAACGAAATCTACCTGAAGAAAAGAAATAAAATTTTTTTGCCAATTTCGTAATTTGAAATCGATATAATATTCTTGCCTCATACGATTATTTGAAAACGAAAATATAATTTAAATGCAAATCTATCGACCCATCGAATCAAATGCAAAGCTTGTCAGAATATTAATTAGAACTTTATTTCATGCATGCATCATTCATGATATCGTTCAAGAATAAAATATTTAATATGGACATATCTGATCTGAATTCTGGGAAACTAAAACTGATTTATTCGTGTTATAATATACTTTATTGTGATTTTCGTATTCTCAGACAATCAAACAATTTATTTTATTTCTCAATAAATATATTAACACTTTGTTCTGAATCTTTTGAACAATCGAAAAAATGGAACAGAAAATATATTTTTTGACAGTTAAATAGATATTTTTTTAAGTTTCATATCTCGTCGTGTAAGTGACGTTGCGAGCTGAAAGTAGTCGCGTTGATCTAGAAAATCTAACCAGAACAAGTTGGGAAAATTAAATCTCACCAGAGCGTGCCGTTCAAGAGTTTTTCTTGCTTTTGGAAAACAGATTTACAGCATTAGCCTTTTAAACTCAATACAACGACGTGAATATATTAAATACATTTACCTACTTTATCGTAAAACAATTTTTTGTAGCAAACATTATTTGAGTTGTCTAAACAATCGTTTTTCTTTAAACATTCCTAAACTTAATATATAACAATATTGACAGTTTTATAGCTAAGATATATTTTTTATATTGATCAGTTTCGTTAGCTTTAATGACTGCGCATCGTTCATAACCTTTTTTTAATCTATGTTTTTGGCTTCCTGTTGGGTTAGGGTCTGAATCAAATTAGAATAAAAACCCCATCACTCACCAGCATACACTTGACGAGTTATATTGTAATTTAACAAGGGTGTCGTTGAATAAAGCAGTTTAAAATCTTTTTTAATTGTCCTTTCTAATTGAGGCGTTAAATATATACCCCCAGTATAATATTACAGGTTGTCAAAAAGAAATTTAAGAATATAACTTGTTTCATTACTCTCCAATTATATTTGTCGCGGGCTCAAGCATTTAATCTTCTCTGTGTAGTTTTTTGGGATATTCTGCCGTGTATATGTGACCTCTCTGGCCGATGTATTAGATCCCATTGCAGGGTTCATCATCATTGCTGATGTGATGAGTATGTGTTGATGTGTGGGTTAAGTACTGGCTTGTAATACCATACCGAAGTTAGTACATACAATATTGCAAGGCAGTACTTAAACTACACATCAACACATACTCATCACATCAGCCCTGATGATGGACCCTGCAATGGAATCCGAAACGTCGGCCAGAGAGATCACATATACATGGCAAAACATCCCAGAAAACTACACACAGAACATTTAATAAGAATTTCGATAATGAGTTAAATAAATGTTTCTAACGGTATTTTTCCGGTGGTGAAACTTTCGAACGAAATGGAAAAATTTACATCAATAATGCTCCACCTGCGGTAGCGGTTCTAGGCGTAATTCTTTTGAATCAAAAGATGAACGAATACTTTCTCTTCATCTGTGTAGAGTTTTCTGGGATATTTTTCCGTGTGTCCTCTGGCCTGTCTGGCCGACGCGACGTTCCGACGAATCCCATTGCAGGGCGAAAGTGGTCAGAGAAACACACAACAGCCGAAGATTCTAATGGTAATAAAAATCTGATACGTATTTTTTACGTCATTTGCCAATTTTTAAAAAAAGGTAGTTCGTTATCTTTTTTACAATTGTAGAATAATTTATTCTGTCAATATTAACTCTTATATCATACCCCGAGTGCAAGAGAAAATATGCATTCTAAGATAATGGGGCTATATTTTTTATTCTGTAAGCATTATTTGTGATACTTTTACAGATCGTTATCGTTTTCATTTTTCTTACAACAAAACAATCGCATTTTAAAATGGATGTTCTTGCACTCGATTTCCAGAAAAATGTATCAAATGCAAATATATCCCTTTTCATTGTAAAATAATAATGGAAAGTCACTAAGACTTTTTGACTTCCGAAACCCTGATTTTTTTGTTATACCCTGCATAATATAATAAAACAATGCAAAAGTATACGGTACAAAGAAAAGTATAATAACTACTCAAAAAATTTTGAAAAATTATGTTTGTAGTACCTACAAGCAAAATCAGACGGTGGATCCCAATTATCACTACATTGCAAAATATAGAGAAGCCAAATGTAGAAAAATGAAAAATATAAGCACGAAAAATATTCTCTGAACAATTGCGCAACAAGTTAAAAATGTTTTTTTTTTAAATTAAATAATTGTGCGAACACGGAATACATGTTGCACCAAATTTTTTTCAAACTCAATTTAAATCCTGTGCCATAGAAAAATATAACTGACTTGCTGATGTCCTAGAACGGGGCTCGAACCACCGACCACCAGATATTAGGCAAGCGTCACGACCACCACTACACCATCAAGCTACAATTTAAATTTTAGGAAGAAAATTTTCTATCAATGAATATTTGTAATAATATAAATCAACTGAAATATAAATCATCACACACATAAGCACTTTCATTACCAAGCCTGTATGATCTGTTTTATTTTAATTAAAATGGCATTTTTTTACTTTATTTACTAACCCCTCGCTTGAACTTGTCGTATTTAAGTACCTACATAAGTCATTACTTAATAATAAAAAGATAACGAACATCCGTCGACAAACTGTAAAACGTGGCTTCGCTTTTTTCTACAGATAAATCTTTCATTTATTATTTTTTATCTTACACAATTCGTCTTACCGACAAACCAGACAAATTGTTTTGACCTTTCCAACTAAAACCATTACGGGTCTATAGAACCACGCGTAGATTTGTGTGTTAATGATAATCTCGGGGGAAACAATCCCAGGTGAGATGGTATCTCGGCGGGCTTGTAAAGTCTCCGGCGCGGCATGCGGCACGCGGCGCCGTGCGTGCCGCGTCAGTGTGAATCCGCGCAACATTTCAATTATTATTACGACTTATTTAGTCGTGGGAATCTCGATACGGAAATTTCCGTGTGAACCGGTGGGTGTTCAATTGCGGCTGACGGCGCCCGGCAAACGGCATGAATGGTGCTTAACTCCATTCAACTGTTTTCCGTTTGTTGATTGTTTGCGGAGGAGAAAATGCGCATCAGTATGTTACAAACGTATAATTATATATGTATCGATGAAATTGTGCGTTTAAAGTCAGATTCACAATCACATCGCTAACTCGGGCTAAATAATGGATCTATTCTTATCGGTTTGTAGTACCATAGACATTAATCTGTTGTAGAAATCTACCGGACTCTGTAATTTTATATAAAATCGCACACAACCTAGTTGATAGTCCTGATCTTCAACGCTTATATTTCATATTCCAAATCGCAACAGCAAACAGTCACCTACTTTTCATCTCCCTTTTTGCAAGACCAACTCTAAACAAAACTCCTTCATCTATAGATCCACAGATTCGTTTAACTTAAAATACAACCATATTGATATTTTTAACTCGACTGTTCGGGACATAAAACGAAAATTAATTTCACAACCTCACCCGAACTAGTCCAGTCAATTTATGTTCCTATCGACTCCCATCCTTCGTTCCTTGATTGATATTTTTAACTCTACTATTCGGGACATAAAACGAAAATTAATTTCACAACCTCACCCGAACTAGTCCAGTCAATTTATGTTCCTATCTACTCCCGGTAGATAGGAACAATTTATGTTCGTTCCTTTATCCTAATCCTGCGTCCCACTCCAGCCTCAGTGGGATTCTTGGAATAGCAATCAAATTATTGCAATCTATTGCATTTCACACAAAAAATATGTATAGCTACTATAGTTGTTCACGTCTCATGTAAAATATTAGAAAAAGACTACAATAATCTTATCAGTAATCTCATCAACAATCTTAAGAGTAATGAAACTCCAATAAATAAATACTTGCTATATTACTCTCGTGAATGTGTTTCGCATTATTTGATTTTCAAATTTAGTCTAATCAACATCTAATCGTTTACGTAACTTTCTTAATGTAGGACTAATTTTCCTACGTATACGGTAGCATCCTACGATGACTAGTTTTTAACCAAACCTAATAATTGATAAAATAAATATGTTTTTTTCTCTTTAAATTCTCATATTCCGTTCGCGATATTAATCTCTGAAGGCCGTCCTTGATTATTTTGTAAATCGTGAATTTAAAAGAGTGGAATAGAAATGGATAACGGACGGTATTTTGATGTTTATTATTTTCTTATTATTAAAAATGTCTAGTTCTCCGAGATGTCTTACTTTCATGACGCAGCTATGTAAAATTTCTAAATTATTGTTGTCAAAGAAATGGCTCTTCTTGCAGCCAATTCTGAATTTAGCATCATGTTTTTTAATAACCCTTTGATTGCTGAATTATCAAAATCTAATCCAAATCAACTGTTGATACGGCGACAGTCAAAGTGTTAAAAAAGTATAGTGAAATAAAACAAAGTGTTTTTTATACACGAATAAAAAAAATCTACAAAATAATCATTAAATTCCACAAAGTTTTTCCTAAAACCTTTGAACAGTTACCATCCTTAAGTATTTCTCAGAAAGCTCTCACATATTTTTATTGGGTCTTCCGACGTGGGAGGGATATCCACAAGTTCATTGACCTGCTTTATCATAAGTAATAGAAATGTCAAGAAGTCGATTATTTATTTATTTATTTTATTTCTACGGTTTACACCTATTACAATAAATATAACTTATATATATCTAGATACTTATTATAACTATATACGAGAATTGGCAATGTCATTTCACCTTCCGCAAACCAGCAAGTGTTTTTGGTTTATCTATATGCATTATACTTTAATTAAATTCAATAGACTGAATGCGGTAGAAATGCGGTCACTAAGACGCTTGTGTGGAAAATCTTTGGTCGATAGAGTGAGGAATGAACAAATTAGACATGAATGCAATGCTGGCTGTAGTGTGGTAGATAGAACAAAGAAAGGAGTGCTGAGATGGTTTGGTCATGTGGAACGTATGAACGAGGAAAGGATGGTTAAGAAAATGTATGAGGCGAGTGTTGAAGGCAACAGGAATAGAGGGCGTATGGCCCTGTTAAAAGCCGCAACAACCGTGTAACTTGTATGAGAAGATGTATGAATGTGGCCGAAGCAAAAGTGATGTGCCAGCATAGAAGAGTGTGGCGTTCAATCCTCTCTGCCTACCCCTGCGGAGAAACGGCGTGAAGGTTAGTTAGTTAGTTAAATTCAATGTTATAGGAAGGTGGGCGTTGAATTATTTATACTTATCGGAGTGATTTCTCAACTCATTTATTTTACTAATATTATATTAAATAATAAATGTTTTTTTTTTATTCAGTATTGTTTTTCCCACTGGAGCATACCCAAGCTGGATTGTGTTTTACGAGTATTTGTTAAAAAAAAAATATAAGTTCATTATTTAACGCCTAAATATAGAAATATTACGGTACGGAAACCAAACAAGTGGAGGTATGGCTATATTGATGTGAAGGTTTGTAAAATGAGAAATAAGCGAGTTTTTTAATGATATTTATGTTAAGATAGTTTATTTTTAATGTGCTGGATATTTATGATATTAATAATTAGCATTGTGCTCTGACGGAATAACAATCCACATCTAATTGAGTGAGGAAAAAGTGCAGTTCATTGCAGTCACATAGGATTAGAGTAGCTGTGTGCGTGTATAGAAGCAACGCGGTGCAGATAATCTTTTCATTCTGTCGAGTACGGGATAACCTCGCCTAACGCGAATTCGATTTGCGCGAAAATCAAATAGCGCGCTGGAGCCAAATGATACTATTTCCCTCTTTAAGCGACTGATTATCGTTTGACTTCCACTTCTGCGCCTGCGTGGTGAGAAGAATCTCTCTCTCCTCGCACTTGCTAACAGTTGCCTCCAGGCCATCACCGTACTCCTACAATAACAAGATGAATGAAACAGTCAAGCACTGTTCAAACATGATTAGTCCAATATTTTGCATATACATACATAAGTAGCTTATGTTTTATCTCCAATCGTCCCAGAACAGTCGTCCAAATGGAGTCTATGGATAGGGGACGTCGAGTCAGAATCGACAGGAAGTTTCTCTTTAAAGTGTTCAACTTGTTTACTTACTTACACCATCAGGCCATTTTCCCGCGGAGGTAGGCAGAAATAATATAGTGCCACACTCTTCTGTCCTGACACACAACTCTCGCCTCATCCACATGCATAAATCTTCGCATACCAGCTCGACGATTGTTGAGCGCCTTACAGTCTGGAGGACCATCATCATCTGGTTTATGTGGTCATGTCACGTATTCTGCGGTCGTCCTCGCTTTTTGGTGCCGTCAACATTTCTTTTTGTTTTTTGTTTTTCACTTCGCCTTCTCAAAGTAATAAAAACAGTGTTTTATTATTTTTATTATTTATTTTCTCATTCATTCGCTCAACATGCCCAAACCATCTGAGCGACTCTTTTTGATTCTACTAACGATGATAAGATCAGCTTTACATTATTTCCTAACGTCTTCATTCTTTACTCTGTCATAAACCATAAATATAGTTTATGCACAGATATTTCTAAGAAATCTCATCTCCACCGCATACAGTCTACTTTCATTTCTCTTCTTTCTCATTGCCAGCTCCAAGCTTCACTTCCGTACATCGGTGTTAATACAAGAATTCCATTTTGTACCGCTAGTCTTGTCTCGGCAGACATATATATATATTAAATTATTGCATTAAAGTAGTCAAGCTGTCATGAAATACGTCTAAAAACTATTGCATTCCGTTTACGCGATTTTGCTGAGCGCGAGGTAACTACAAGTTGAATTAATCGCGTTAAATGACGTTCTCTTGTAGGTATATTAATCAATAACACACCGTGATTATTTTGCATACTTAACCGCGTGATTATTCTCAAACCGGTATTTGCATTTCTAACACTGGGGGCTCTTTCAAGTGAGGCGTACGTTTTCACCTCAAACTTTCAAATCAAAACTCTAAAATGATTTACTTACACGAGAAAGTGTGTACATATTCAGGTTATAATTATTATTCGTGTTCTCAATGATTTGCTTTTCGTTTTCCGTTATGATGTATCTGATAGTGGCGCGAAGATGAAAGTGCCCCAAATGTGGCAAAATCACACATACAGGTGTTCAATTTGTGAAGACAGCGCTGATTGCATATGTACACCGTCATTATCAATATTTATTAATTCCATTTATATGAATAAAAATACTTATCTTATTGAGTTTAATTTTGTTTTACGCTTCAACAGGCCAAGAGGTCCAATTACAGAAGCGAAACATCTATTTCTAAAAATTTGTCTAGTCTTTTTTTGAAGGTATCCACTGTGGTTGCTTCAATGACGTTTCTTGGAAGCTTATTCCAGCTATCAACCACACGGTTTGATAAGAAGTTCTTCCATGGAATTGTCAAAAACGCAGTACAATTCAGTTTCAGTTGGTGACCTCTGAGATTATTGGTGTTAGGTGGTATATGTTCATCAATTCTGGGCAGTTATACTTGTCAGTTAGAATATATATATAACTTGTATGTCTCAATCAGATCACCTCGCTCACGTCTCTGTTTCAATGTTGGCAATTTTAGTATCCTTGATCTTTCTTCATAGGATTTCTTCTTGAGGCATTTAAGTTTGGTAGCTCTTTGTGCATTCTTAAGGAGGTCTATATCCTTAATGAAATATGGGTTCCATATCTGGAATCCTTACTCCAATACCGGTCTAATGTATGAATTGTACAATTGGATGAACATGGCTGTATTTACCTCATGGAAAGACTTTTTGATTACAACATTGAATTAGCTTTCTTTGTAATTGTAGTTATATGCTCACTCCATTTGAGGTCATGTGATACTGTTATACCAAGATCTTTTAGTTTCTTTACCAATTTTAGTTGTGTTTGTCCCAATTTATAAGACTGTTGAGGATTGTTTTTACCAACATGCGTAACCGTGCACTTTTCTGTGTTCAGGTTGATTACATGATTACATAAAATGATTACATAAAAAAAAAACATCACAAAACACCCAGGTGATCTCACCGGAAATCGAACCCGGAACCCTCAATGTGAGAAGCCAGTATCGTACCCACTGGGCTAAGAGGGCCCTTTATCTTTTTTTTTTATCTTTCTATATATTCTATATCTATATTTATCTATATTTAGTTATCTGGTTCTGTATATTAAGTTTTTGTTGTACACGCAAACACTTTTTTCTTCTAGTATTAGTCCCCGACGCGAATCTCCGGGACACAGGGAATAAAAAATTATGAAAATGGTGAGGAATGACAGGATAGGAATGGGAAGGGGTAAAACGAAGCGAATATGAACTGTAATTTATGATAGGAAAGAAACATGGATGAAATGTCGAAACTCACCACCACGAGAGTGTTCCTTCTCCTTTCGGTTTCATTGCAATGTTCATTAAATTATTCGGACTGTAAGGGCTCCGGGTTCGATTCCCAGTGAGGTCACATTTAATCTATTTCATTTATTCAAGCCTGGGTATTTTCATTTTGTGATGTGTTTCGCTTCTGTAATTGGGCTTCGTGGTGTGTTGAAGCGTAAAATTAAAAACAAATAAATAAATAAAAAATGGTACATATTTTATTTCGGACCTTGTGCTCAATTTTTTTTTAAATGGAAATAGACATGCGAACACGGAATATGTGTCGCATCAATATTTTTACTACTTTCAAAATAGGCTAATCGCTTATGCTATGAAAATAAGACTAACTTGCTAATGTCTTGTAATGGGGCTCGAATCACCAACCACTAAATGGCTAGGAGAGTGTAGTGTCCATTACACCAACACGCTACTGATAATTCGACAGCAATAATTCAGGGGGTTATATTTTTAAAAATATGAGAATTGTTAAAACCTTGCAGAAATTTAAACCAGAGTTTTGCTGCAAGCCATTGCCATTGACTCCAGTCTGTCGGAGTACCGAGTCTAATAGACTCCTTTCTCCCTCATAATAATTTAGCAACGAAGTGCTACATGATCAGGAAATATTGCAGAATTTCTTTGCAAGGTTTTTACTCATTCTATTGATTAATTTTCCTGTGAAATCCAAATTTTTTCACTTTGATATTTTTCGAAATTCTTCGTCTAATTTGATATGTAATTATAATCTGTTTCGTTTTTTTTTATCACAATGGATACAAATCCAAACTGGAGTGGTGACCGCAAAATCTTTTTTCAAATGCAGTCTGGGACAGTGATGTATATCGTCCATTTTTTTTAAATTTTGTACGGGTTTTTGAAATATGTTTATTTCTTTAAATGTAGGTATTAAATATGATTAAGGAATCATTTATGATTTTGGTATAATATTTTTTTAAATCACCTTTTTTTCAACCCCTGACTAGGCGTGACCCCGCAAGTTTTTTCAACATTGCACTAATCCGCATATGTTTACTTCTTCTCGATATTTATGAATTTATTTTTCACTAACCAAAAATAAGTTGCTGTTACAGAATAAATGAAGAACAGTAGTAGTTTATGAGGAACAATAAAAGAGTTAAATAAAACAGTCATTTTTCATAAAACCACGAATCTTATTAAATACCTCTCCAACCGGATTCCCTTAGCTCAAGCTCCATCAGGGATTATTTAAAACTAATTTTAATAATTGTAATGGATCTGAGGAACGTACGTCGCGATGAATGAAAGAGACAAGAGAGTGTGAGAGAGAGAATGGTTATATAAGGACGCGCGCCATTTGGGCGCGCGCTTTTTGTATCGAGACTCGACCGCCATTGGTCATTGTTATATTTGCCGTATCTTTTACCGTAACGCGAGATTTATTGTTACCGCAATAAAAGATCCAGAAGAAACTCTAGTGTATTTAACTAAAACCCCGAATATCACAATAATTAATCGTGGATTTAAGAAAAATCATTGCCTTTTATTTAATCTAATAAAAAAGTTATATACTATTTTACACAACTTAATCAGCGAGAATATTCATCAGAATTCAGATCCGTAGAATGTAATGATGTTATCTGGACATAGTTGAGAACTGGGATTATCTGCGCATATAAAATTGTACATCATCAACATCTTGCGTTGAAGAGCCTGCAATTAGCAATGTAAATTCATTTATATAATATAATGAAAAACCCCGTTTCAACATGTTTTCCTTATATTATTTAAATGTAATTGGTGGTTATATGTTTTAATATTATTTTAACGTTACATGAATTATATTTTTAATTTGTTTCAGCGTTGCCGAGGACGGCACCGGCCGCTGGGCCCTGAAGAACGTCACCAGAGGCTACTTCCTCGGCTCCAGCTCCGACAAGCTGACCTGCACCGCCAAGGTGCCCGGAGATGCAGAGTTCTGGCATGTGCACCTCGCAGCCAGGCCCCAGGTAATTACAGGACAAATGACGGAGTCTCCTGTGTACAGTTCTCTGAGCTACCTTGCCGTATGTCTCCGATACCTCTGGTATAGGTGGCCAATGAATTACTACCACCATTGGCCACCCTTTATTAAAAATTGTTGATTATAATTGTATATATAAAATATATCCACGGAATTTTGTAGACCACCTACTGTATTTCTTGTGAGATTTCAATCGAATTTTTCTGAATATTTGACGTTGTAGATAAAATATCACGGCGAAACTGACAAACACAGCTTGATAAACCTTTTAAAAAAAGTTATCTTTTTTAATATTGGCCATAATAAACACATGAAGTGTCAAGAGTTTTTTAGTATTCCATTACAATAATAGTTTGACTTATCTTATATATAAAAATTCAGCCTGCGTGTGTTTGTGTTCGCAGAACTTGAAAAGCAGTCGGCTGTTCGACTTGAAATTTTAACGTAATGTTGCATTCGAATATATGCGTGTTTATATATATATACCTATAAAACTCAATGTCTGTCTGTCTCTCTGTTTGTTCTTTATACAAATCTACACCGTTTGTCCGATCTGATTATTCATTAGGACCCGGCGGGTAAAGTTGGTGACATTTTCCCCTCCCCCTTTACCCCACTCTCTCCCTCTGATATATTTTCTGTACGAATCTATACCGTTTGACCTTTAGGAACCGACGGAAAACATAGGCCACATTTCGCCCCTGGACATCCCAGCTATCCTAGATTAAATGGAAACTTTGTTTTTATTATAGGCTTTGCAAAACAATGGATTCTTTGTTTTCTCCCACAAACTTATTTTCAACTTAATCCTTAACCCGTGCAACGCCGGGAACGAATAGCTAGTACTTTATAAAGTGCTAATAAAAAATTAACTAATTAATTTCTACTTGTAATCATCAATGTTGATGTAACAAATCATCAAATTTCTACCTAAATTTCAGGCTCTAGGGGTTACGTACCGCCTTAAATAAAGTAGTTCTCTTTCGCTAAAAAAATTTCGCACCCAACAGGGCGTGTATCAAACTGGACTTATTCCAAAGCGGACGTACACCGAGTTACCACTCTATTTTGTTCATTCTTTCGTTTATACTAACATTGTTTTCTTCCCCTCAGGTGAATCTGCGCTCGGTGGGCCGCAAGCGGTTCGCCCACCTGTCCGAGTCCCTGGACGAGATCCACGTGGACGCCAACGTGCCGTGGGGCGAGGACACCCTCTTCACGCTGGAGTTCCGGCAGGACGAGGGCGGCAAGTACGCGCTGCACACCTGCAACAACAAGTACCTCAGCAGCGGTGGCAAACTGGCCGAGAAGTGTGGAGCCGATTGCCTCTTCAGCGCCGAGTATCATTCAGGACAGGTACACTTCTTTTCATAGAAGAAAGGCAATCGAATTAGTATATGTAATCCGTGTGCACGAGGCATATTGTTTCATTGTGTTGGTAAACACCACCCGTAAATACCAACCCAACGAAAAAATATGCGTCGTACGCACGGCTTACACGTACTAATTCGATTGTCTTTCTTAAATGAAAAGATGTATAACTGCGACTCTTGGCTTCTAAACGCTTACCTTACTCTCTACCTCCTCAAATTTCGTTTCCTCCATAACTGTTTTAATCGCTTTAAATATAGTCGAATCTTTTTTAAATGTTATGAATTATATTTTAATGAAAACACGTTTTTTGTGACGTTGTGAATAAGATGAATCAAAAAATCTGACTCAAATTTCTGCTAGTTTTAATCGTTTTATTTCATTTTTATTTCAGCGAATAAATTTTCAATATTCGATATAAGTTACTTTGATGATAGTCCAACATTTTGCAAACGTTAAGTCAGAAATATTGAACAAAAAATGTACTCTTTGATATTGTTTATCTCCGTAACATTTAGTATTTTTTTTAAATATCTCTGACTTATTTTCTGTGAAACGTTAGACTATCATTAAATCGACTTATTTCTAATATTTAAAAAAAAATTACACCAAGGCAAAACAAATAAAATCATTAAAACGTTGCAGAAATTACTTTAATGTATAAATAAGTCAGAAATATTGAAAAAAATTGCAAACTTTGAAGTCGCTTACCTCCATAACTTTTGGGACCTACATGTAAAGTATTGTGGACTAGCTCTGCTACACCATTTATAAGATTGATTTAAAATAACAAAGTATTAAGGTACAGATACATATGCTTCTTTACTGGCATGCTAATGAGCATGCCACTGATAAGCATGCCCTAACAACTGTACACACTTGCTCATTACTGGCATGCTTATTAGTGGCATGCTCATAAATAAGCATGCCCAAAGCTAACAATCAAACACACATGCTTATTAGTGGCATGCTCTTGTCATAGAATAGAGACGCTCTTGTTCAAAATGGAAACTTTGCAAACTGAAATAGAAAATTCAAGTGAACCAATAAATCAAAAAAGTTCCCGAGTTTCCATCCGCACATTTTTGATTTTAGTTTGCCTATTAATAAAGTTTCGTAAACATTATTTCTCACTATATTATTTTTACACAACGGTGACCGAGTATTCCACAGACATTCGTAATTCCTA
>JADDOH010004380.1:0-18363 GCA_016648135.1 Agrypnia vestita
CTATTAATAAAGTTTCGTAAACATTATTTCTCACTATATTATTTTTACACAACGGTGACCGAGTATTCCACAGACATTCGTGATTCCTATAATAAGTTACGAAAAGTAATGTTTTATCATCTCCCCAACGCGCCATAATTGTTTCATCTGTCGCGGACTGAGAAGATCGCATCGAAACACTAGCCGCGAAGCCCGCGAATGACATAAGCATGCTCATAAATAAGCAAGTCTGTTCACACATGCTCCAAAGATACCCCTTCTCTATGGTGAATGACAGTGGCATGCTCATTTCTAGCAATGTGCGTACACACATGCCACTAATAAGCATGCCACTGTCAAAGTCGATACTGCGCATGCTCACGTGCCACTAAAGAAGCATGTGTATCAGACGCTTTAATCTATATTTTATAAAATAAAATAGATTAAGATATAACATACGTGTCGTCTTGCGTAACAACAAAAAGGCATGCACGTAATGTGCAGGTATGTGTTACTGGATGTAAAACATGCATTTGTGAAACGATCCGCGCGGAGGACGCGTGCTTATCTTATATCCAATACGACCTAATGATGTCTTCAGCGGTCCGGAGCTAGTTGCGGTTTTGTTTTTGACAACTTTTATTGTCTCAGTCCGGCGCAGTCGTGACCCGGCGGGCACCCTCGACGTGTGAAAGAACCACACAGGCTGAATGGAAAATTATTGCCGGCCGTACAGGAGTTCGTTCACAGTCGCTCACATGGGGCATCAGTCATTCGTGAATACGGCTGTAGGTATGCGCTAAATGCTCCTAAATTATTATTATTACTTTTTTATTTTGTTTATTATTTTGTTTATAACCCTTAAGGCGATCGTCTGGCAGAATGAGCAAATATCATCATTTTTTCTCATATCTTCTCTTGCCTTTTTAATCACATTTTTGTAGAGAAATATCTCATTTTAAAATTTATTCATCAGGTTCCATATATTTTAAATACGAATATCTTATTAGAATGTTACAAACTACATTATATGATTGATTAATAAATTACCAAACCTTCGATGTTTTAAAAATGAAGAAAATTGCTCCACTTTGTGGGTCTTTTATGACTGAACGGCCTGTTGAGATGTCTTTTTTATTCAATAATATTACAAAGTAAACAATTATCTTCAATTAATTACAATTATAGCAAAATCTGTTAATACGTTTACATGCAATTTATGTTTTAAATAATAATGTTTTTTAAAAATATTTTATTTTTTTGTGGGTCTTTTTCAACTCTTTTTACATGGTTGACAACTTTTTTACTTCAATAGTCAAAAGAATAGATATTATTATTTTATAATAAAAACAAAAAAAAATCAAAATCTTTGTCGATATTCCTGATTTTAGATATTTAATCAAGACGCAACGTATTTATGACACAATACGCAGTGCCTTGATTAAATATCTAATACAGTAAATATAAGTAATACAGCTCAGGTGGTTTGGGCATGTTGAGCGAATGAATGAGGAAAGAATGGTAAGAAAGATATATGATGCAAGTGTTGACGGCGCCAGAAAGAGAGGGCGATCAGGGAAGACGTCGCATGACCAGATTAACCAGATACTGGAAGATGGTCCTGTTAGGAGCCTGAACAACCGTCGAGTTTGCATGCGAAGATGTATGAATGTAGACGAAGCGAAAGTTGTATGTCAGGACAGAAGAGTATGGCGCTCTATCCTCTCTTCCTACCCCTACGGGGAATCGGCGTGATGGTAAGTTAGTTGGTTAGTTCGTTAATACATGTCAATTTTGCAATATAAAACAAAACAGAAAGCAAGTTTTAAATTTTTTAAACAATGCATGTAAATGACACGGACGTGTCAAAAATCAGTAGCGTATTTGTATTGAAATATCTATAAAATGTACATTAAATAATGAACACTTCGAACAACGTGTTTGGAAATTGTTACATAGTGAATGACTAAGAAATACAAACAAAAAGAATGTCTAAGAAATACTAATATAAAGTAAAAAGCAAATAGGTACCTACATATCAATTGCACAAGCTTAATAAGCATAATATAGTAAAAAATACATAAAGTTAGCCAACGAAATACATAACGAGAGTACCCACTAGATGTTAAGTGAATAAGTGCGTTCACAGACGTGCGAATATTCTAGAAAGACGTTTATAAAGTGTTTCACAGACGAGCAATTATTGCGAAATTAGTCTAATTAACATAATACTACTCCAATTAAGTTCGTGTTCAGTGACTTTGGTGATAAATAAAAACATATTTTAATTTTTCTTGTTTCATTTGTCTCCCACCGTCGCGATTCAATGAAAATACATTCATATTAAATTATTTTTCTAACGTAACTATTGCACAAATAAAATTCATTTTAGTATCATTGTTTACGGAATACTTTGGTTAATATTTTTATCAACAAATTATTTTGTAAATTTCAAAATGGCGGTGCTATGTGATGTCCCGCAAAGGTCCTTCACCGTGTGAGCGCAGCTAATGTAGATAACCATGTCGCCAGGGCCTGAGTGAAATGAAAAAGTAAATTATTTTCTGGTTAAATGATTTAATTTCTACGATCCAGCGTACCAAAAAAAAATATAAAATTTTACAGTGCAAATAAGACTTGTTTCAAAATAATTTCAATTTTTTTCCTAATAAAAGGTAAAAATTCACGATTAATAAATAGCGTATTTAAAAAAAATCTTATGCTAAATCGAGGTAACATTGACGCAATATTTTCTGAGATATCTTCTCCACCACGCTGAAAAGGGGAATTTCGAGAAATACGCAATAAAATAATGTAATTCTATTAAAAATTCACCTACCTATAAGTTAGCAAATTTTCGGAAAGAGTGATGAACCAAATTTTTATTAGAACTTCAAGCTTTATACAACTTGATGCTAAGCAAAAACAAAAAAAAAGAATCGGATATGTTAATGTGGTATTCTGCCCCACTAAGCTAAAAGGCAGTAAATCCATACTTATTGATTTTTTTGTGGTTTTAGGTACATGAGGTCATATTTAAACATTTCTAATAATTTTCTTGTTTGGCGTTCCATCAAAATATTAATTAAAATATAAGCATTTTTAATTTGCAATATATCCATCTGGGGTATGTAACATGTAGTTGATTTGCAGTTTTAAAGTAAATTGTTTAAAAATACCTCAAATAATAATAAAATAACCTTTTTATCTGTATTAATTCAATATCTATTGACTGAGTGAAAAAAATATTCATTTGAATGATAGAAATTGCTTCATTCACATTTCTTTGATTTACTCAGTAATTTGTTTAATGGAAATACTGCTTTTTTAGCTTAGTGGGGTAGTATAGCTCCTTAAGCAATGCGCAATCTGAGATAATAAGACATATTATAAATAAAAGAGGCGGCTCCTTAACAGAATCGCTTAACAGCGAGCAATTTCGATAGGCCATAATATAAGGCATCCGGGCCTGCTTTTAACCATCGTCGAGGGAAATGTTGAAGACAACAATCTTAGAGGCTACCCGAGATTAAGCTACGTAGACCAGATTATCGGAGATATGCGCTGTAGCACCTAACAGGAGATGAAGAAGTTGGCAGGTGACAGAGATGAGTGGAGAGGGCGAGTGCTTGTTGCAGATCAATCCTAGGATTGCGACCCAAAAAAAAAAATTATATACAATTTAGCTGAATCGCATGGACAGCAATTTAGAAAAAGGAAGTGGAAATTTTTCTATTTGGAGCGGCAGCACGTTCAACTCAAGGTCCTTCGGAAGATATCATTCCTGATTTGTCTCCTAACGTCACCATCTCTACATCTCTTGTGTATCTCATCTCGCTAGCTTATATTCTCGACCGGTTATGTTAATTAGAATTATATACAAAAAAATCGAAAAAAAAATTTTTTACCACCGGGATACGAACCCGGAACATGTCCTTGTCGGGGTAGTCCAATACTATTTTCGCTATAGAAAAATAGATATCAACAATCCTATTTTCGAACGTCCGTCTGTCCACAACTCGCTGAAATTACAGACATTACAACAACAACAATGACAATGACTCGCCCAAGTGCAACATGGCAATCAGCGCGTGGTTCAGGTTACACGCAAGATAATAAGATTTTTTATTATTATTATGTCCCGCAATTTTGCATGGGTTTACGACTAATATAATTTATAAAAGAATAGATAATTTTTTTTGTTATCCTAAATTGGTAACGCAGTGAAATTGATTTATGTTCTTGGTTCTTGGTTCATATCCCGACGTTAACCTAATATTTTTTCGGTATGTCAATTTTTTTCTATATTCCTTTCCCCCTCTTATGTATTTAATTTTCTTAAAATATTATGAAACTATGTATGTTCATAAAATTTTCACCATTATAATAAATATGTTTTCATCAACAAATTATTGTTACATTTTAAATTACTGACCTTTACTCGTATTTAAAGCGTGTTACGTTTCAGTTTGAGTGTGAATTTATATTCATACATACTCTGCGTACATTTTATAATTAAAAATAACCTTTTTTAACAAAGAATATGTTTATTTAGTGGGTATCCCAGAAAAATTGCGTAAAAATTAAACGTGTTATCAACAATATTTTGGAGGCTGAGTATCGAACCCGTTACCTCTCTTATCTCGTATTCTTATTTATTAGCTCCTTAATTACGTCATTAACGCTTCAACATCCGTTCAACCCTCTGGACTGTAGTGTCAAATTGGCTCGTCAGCCATGATGGACTGAACATAGAGTTTATTTTATACATTGACTATTTATACTCCGAAATAGATATTTGGAATGCTACGTTGCACAGTTAAAAGAAGGCTTTAACTAACATTTTTGTTAATAGCAGGGTTAATGCAGATATATAACGTATACGCGTATAAATATATGTATATATATATATAAATATATGTTTTTGTTAACTCGCCTTTTCATTTAATTATTATTTCTAAAATATATTTTTACTCTATATTGTTTTCTTTGAATTAATATTTATTGTTTTATTTATTCTTTTATGACAGCCAGCAAAGCCGCCCGCAGGAACTAGCAGCAAATAATCAGTGAAAGTCGATAGATTAACTGCTAGTATTTGATATATTTACCTTATAAATTATCAAATCATAGAATAGATTTACGATAGAACGGGCGGGCTTTGTTCTATTATTTTAAATTATTATTATTTTATGTTATATTATTTTGGTCAGTCAAAGGGTGTAGGATTACATAGATACTAGACTAACATAGAGGTTGTGAATACAAAATACCAATAGGTGTCACTTATTCCAACCAGAACTAATGATATTCAATTGCATATTTTTATTTATTTATTTATTTCTTAAGTTAGTTAATATTATGACAATTTGTATATTAACTAGTATTTAACAATTTACATTCTTAAATATATTACTAATATATTATCTATAATAACTTACATATTTACATTTACATCTAATCTAATCTATGGTACAATCTATAATAAACAATACATTTTATGCTCTACAATTCTATACTATTTTTACAATAATTAGAGCATTAGTTTTTAAATTCATCTTATTTATATTCTTCATGTTTTATAGCTAAATTTATTGAATATTTTTAGTTTGATAATTTTTAGAGAATATTTTTACCCTTCCAAGATCGACTAGGCATCTGGTGACGAGGAAAAAAGAAACAGGGTGATAAAAAAATCCGAGTAAATATGTAAAACCACGCTGCTAATTTTTGTCCACAATCTTTTCAGCAGACGTGCATCTAATCCTGTCAGAAGTCCCGCGATGGTATCACGCCGTTATTTACTGTCACCGTGGCTTTCATCTGCGCTAGCGCCTGCGCGCTGGGGCCCGATAGGATCTGCCACCGCTGGCGATGCAGCCGGCCCACGCGGTGTCGGGTGCCGATTGTGGCCGACTGTTGCCGATGTCCGGGGTGGTGACGCCGAGTCTGGCCCATTGTTAGGACGGTCAACCTTTATTTTATTCTGGGGGCTTTGTCGCGGACCCAGCGGCCGATCTGCGGCCAGGGCGGGCCAATCGGACACCCCCTTCGGAAGCGCGTGCGTAAATTTCTGGTCTCCCTGGACGAGGATCGAACCCCCAAACGAAGATTTTGAAAACCGCAAATGTTCCATGATTTGACGAAATATACTTCAAACAGAAAAAAAGGTGCATGTAGATACTTATGTTTTATACTTACATATATAAATCATTCGTTGGAAGTTATAATTCTTTAGCATACATAAAATAAATAGCGTATTACTTCTCACAGTGTAACCGCCGAAACACGAGAACGAAATGCAGAACTATTTGAATGTGAGCAAGCGCGAAACGAACCAGCCGCAGCTCAAAAGATATCCGCAGATTAGATACCCTATTCTACATCGGCAAAGAGATCGTTCAGCGCAGCTGCGAAATCAAGGTCCACAAATAGACAGATAAAGAACCATCGGAAGGATTTCGCCAGATGGTGTTAATTTTTTAATATTTCTCTGTATTTTAAAATTTCACCCCATAAAAAGCATACATTTTTTGAAAGTGATCAGTGAAATTTGATGTGTTTGGAATTTCATATTAACATGTGCATTCTGAAAAATCGTATTTCACAATAAATATATTTAAAAAATAATAAAAACACACTTTTTAAAAATTCTTTTAAAAGAAGTAAATTTTATTAATATAAGCAAATACTGTAATCCGTATTACTACAGTAGCTTTCAAAATATTTTTTGCCTTTTTAGGCCTTTTTATAAAAGTGTGTTTTTTTTAATATGCGATTTTTTACTTTTTAGTATACGTCACATTAAATCATGTAATCAATATAACTTCAAAACTGAAACGTCACTTTTAAAGTAATGCAAACTGACAGTTGTCTCTGGCATGAACAATGTCCGATAAAACGACGTTTCAGCATTATAAACATATTTTTTAAAATATTTAAACTGATTTTGTAAAACAAATGAATGATTATTGTCTCTGCGGAATTTTAAAGCGATTGTTTGCCAGGAAGTGGGCCAAGTATTGATTACAAGATTTGTCCGTGACAGACAGACGAGTTAAACCAAATAAATGTGAAAATGCGGAAAAATTAATAAATTTTTACGATTTTGTATTGCATAATAAAGATGCGCAGCTGTGCAGCTATGCAGTAGGTTGCTTGTTACGCCATTTGATTATTTATTGATTATATATGTACAAAGCGATACAATGACCTTCTGTATCTTCAAGAGCTCAATATTCCGAATAACTTGAATGGAAGACTAAGATCAACCTATACTTCAGCTGCAAGAAGGGTTGATGAACCGATCAAACATTACCAAAAGACTAAGTTTAATATCAACAGGCATTCGCGGTGGCAGATCCAAAGGCGTGGAACTCTTCACCCTCACAATTCGGAACAGTCCATCAGAAACATTGTTTAAAAAAATACAAAAATACGTTCCCAAGTTCGAAAAATCGTTTTCATAAGTTCGCAATTTCAAATTTTAAATACCTACTTGTGTAGGTTTATAAAGTTTTTGTACAAAGCTATCATGGGATGATTTTTTTTTACAAAAATGATGCTGTTTAAACTATCCATTTTTTAAAATGTTTTTTCATGCATCCTCCTATGTAATATGACAGAGTCGTTAAGGACGATATGGATAACTACGTGAATTTTATCCCTTGACCTAGTAAAACTTATTTATTAAAATCTTGAATATGTTTAGAAAACATCAGCTGTTTAAAACAGTTTATTAAACACAAATACAAAAATCATAAAAAAAAACATCGCAAAAAACATTAGAGGAAATATTAACGTAGCAAAATAAATATGTGATAACATTTTAAATAGATAAATGTAGTTTCGCTTGATGTTTAATACCTCTGAACCACTAGTGAGTGGGTCTCCACTTAGTGTTATTGTTAACAAATTCCATTGCCCCAAATATTGTAATCATTCTCTCGATGATCTTGTATTGTTCGCACCCGCCTGTTACGAATATATGCATTTTACAATGTAACACAAATCAGTAATACAATTATTACCAATACATATTAAAAAACAGGTTAGAATTTTAAGAGTCTTCTAAGAGCTCTTAATATTCGAAGCAATAATTTAGCAATGAAAATGTCAATGATTAAATTATGCTAATCTGAAAATAAACGAATCCAAATGGTCGTCAAGTTCTTTCTCTAAACATGTTTTAACATGCAAAGACATACCTACATTTTATTATTTGTTTTTAATAATGTTCTAAAGGTTTTCTTTGTAGACGATCAAAGTGAATATTCCTACCAGTCTACTCAACTCGATCCAGGGCTGTCAGTAGCACTCAGTGGCGTAACTAAACAAATTGGGTCGTGATGCAAGAACGGTTGAAGGAACCTCCAATACATATCTTACGTATATAAGATTGATAAAAAAATATTTATAATATATGATTTTTAAAATTAAATGGTAACAAAATTAGTATCTTGTTATATATCATAAAAAAACAACATGTATATGCTCTAGTAATAGAAAATTCCTCAACTCCCTAGTGAAAATGAGGATTCTAATGTATATACCATTGTATAATGTGTGAAATTATTTAATTTTAAAATAAATGGTTGCTTCAACGTTTCAGATATTTTTAATTTTTTTACCTCAGATAATCCGATCAGTCTGAAACTCAAAACAGTTTTTATTTTATATCAGAAGTTCATTCATTACATTTCACACATTTTATAAAAACTGTAAAAAAACAACAAAATTAAACTTACAGATTTTGTTTAATACCAGTATAAGTATCTACGGGCAAACTACATTTTATTTTTTATGGGAGAACAATTTTTTTCAAAACCTCTGCGTAGCCCCGTTCTTGCCAGATAAATAAAAATAAAAATTATTATTAACTATATACTGACGGGGTAAACTTGTGGTAAAAAAATAAAAAATATCTTTAATATAGGTGATTTCACATGTAAATTATTCATTTTAAATTTTGTATTCTGGTTTCGTACTCTGGTGCATTTAAAACAATATTAAAGTATCGGTACAAAAAGTTGGTAGGGCGCGGACCCTCTAGGCCTCTTGACTAACGCGGGTACCGTATTGGCTGCACTAGTATAGTTACGCCGCTGGTGACACCATCAGTGAGACTGCTTTGGGAGCAGAAAAAGCAGTCGTCATCATGGACCTGTGGCTGTTGGTGGATGACGGCAAAGAAGGTCTGTGCTATTTCGAATTGGAGAAAATTATTAAAGAAAAATTTTCCACTACCGTAATGTTAGTGGAATAATCGTAGTTCTTAAAATTTGTTAAAAAAGGCAAAAAATTACTGAATTGAAATTTTGTTTACAAAGTATTTTTCAATAGGAATATTATTTTAAAATGTCAAAGCAACCATTATTTAACTTCTTTGATAAAGCAAAATAACTTTTCGGTAAAATTATATATATTTATAAAGAGGAAGAATTTAATAAAGAGTATAAAACCACTATTTATTGAATAATCAACATGTTTCTGGGCCAACAAAGTATATTTGAAATATATATGTACTTTAACAAAAATAAAATACATATATGGGAGTTGAATAAATAATAATAATTCAGTACTAATATGAAATCAAATTAAATAGATAATCATTTGCAAAATGGGTTTGCTTATTTATAATATTTCATTTGCTATTAATACTTTTTAAAATTTCTAAAATTTCTATAATCCTATGCATTGTGTTTATAAAATTTCTTAACCCTCTTTGATGTCAAAATAATGGTTTGTTTCATATTGATAAATAAATAGTGGTTTTATGTTTCATACTGTGTTTTTTAAAATTAATATAGGTATTTTAATTCTTATTTATTCTTTGATAATCCACCATAAATAAAAACACACTTGCGCAACGTTTTTTTTTAATTTCATTTGATATTCACATCATTCTTATTGAAAAACCCTCATGAGAAATAGATGAATCTCATAAGTTTATCTATTTATATTTGTATATATAAATATATTATGTACATGGATTATAGTAAGTGAACGGGTACTTCATAACGTGATAATTCAGTTACGAAAAAATATGGACCAAATTACAAGTTTCCAGAGTTTGGTAGGTGACAGAAAGTCAGAGGTTACCCTAATCTAATGATATCATCGTGAGTTCGATCATCATTCAAAGTAGTTGACTTTTATTACTTAAAGAAGGTAATGGAGTCTCAATTAGAGATAAATTAAAAAATGTTATATTTTTTTGATGCTCCACATCGATAGGTCTTAAAGGAACTGTATTGGACGTGTCTTTCGGATATTATGGAAAAGTAGAGTAGATGCAGTACTTTTTAACAATGGATTATACTGGAAACGTCCCTGAAGAACTTGTTGGATTGTCGGATAATTCAATTGAGCGACAAGATTTTGCAGCTGGTGTGATCGCAAGTCAGGATTCAGCTATCTAAGAAATCAACATTCGAACCGAGTAAGACTTGAAGAAATACAAGAAGCAGAATAAATATGCAGCATCTTCAGCACCAGAAATAATGCAGGGTGAGTCTTGGCAACATTTCCTTCTTGCTGTAGCACCTCTCTTACAGTTCATGATAGTTCGCCACTACACATTGAATCACCCCAGCTATCTACTGGCTCTTCTGCGCACTTGCGGAATACTGTAGAAAATAAGTTCAAGTGCCATAGCATCTCTAATTAAAATTGTTTTCACACATGCATAAATACGTTAAATGTTTTTATATATCATATATTATATTATTATATTAAATTATTATATTATAAGGTCATATATTAAAGACTTCTGGTCCTTCCGCTAGACAACTTTTGTGAAGTAGGTAAATAATGCTCTAAACTCCAAACTATAGGCGCCCACCCCGCAGCTAGAATAATACAACCCTATCGATCAAGAACATTGTGAACACACGAAACCTAGTAAAACTGTGTAAAAAGGATCAAGCACGATAGTCGCGCATGTCGGTGTCGCTACAGATAATGCGTCCCTTTTCGCTATTTGTAAATAACTGGACCGAGGGTAGAGGATCCTGGTGTCGAGGCAAAATCTATTATTGTGTATCCGCCTGACAAACGTCGCCATTGATTCTACAGACAAATCCCAGCTTTTCATTCTTATCTTCAATCTTTTACACCACAGGGTACGTGGCAAAAATGCAAGCAAAGAAGCCGCCCTCATCTTTTCACCCCTATTATGAACATTATCGATCTTTACCTCTGCGCATTATATTCCATTGCTGAGGATTAGGTGTGTTCTCCTAATAGAAAGAATATACTGGAGATTGCTTTGCGTGATAATAAGCCGAAGGTTTTAAAATAGTATTAGCCACGAATGCTTACCCCGAAAGGTCCCGGAATTATAAGCTGACACTCGAAACACGAGTGGTCACCGACTTTCTGCAAGGACCGCGTAAAGTTTTTAGAGATTAGGGCATTAGCCCTTTCGCATTCTTTACTTTGAAAGAAACTAGCGGCATTCTTTACACTTTCCATTCATGTTTTTGTTTATGAATAAGCTGTAAATTTTGCGCCCAGGAAGTGAGTGTCGGAAAACTAATTGCTTTACATTCAATAAGCAATAAGTACAACTCTTCAAGACAGAGTGGCGCTAAAATTTATATTTTTCTGGATTAGGCTGAATTTTATTTTTAATTTATTTATCAATTACTTTATTTTTAAAATTAATTGTAAAATTTTTAAGGAGGGTATAAAAACGATATTTTAGAATTTATATAAATTAACTTTGTAAACACCACTTATTTATTGAAAAAAATCAACATGTTTCGCAGCCAATGGCTTCTTCGTCAGGATAACAAAAATAAAATTTACAAATCGAAGTATAGATCAAAATATTAAAGAGTTATATATGGGAAATGATAATATAAATTACCTAATTAACATGAAAATAAATTTAAAAGATGACTATTTGCAAAAAGGACCTGATTATTATTTATAACATTCAATTTACTATTTACACTCTTTCTTATTTCCAAAAATTTCTAATTTATCATATTGTGATTCTGTATAATTTGTATGTAAAATTTTTAAACCCTTATTAATATCAAAATAATGATCCATAGCCAAAAGATGGTTAGAAAATTCGGAATAATTATTACTATTTAAACACCTTAAGTGTTCCTTAAGAAAAAGTTAGAGTTAAGCAATACTTAAAGTGTTTAAATAGTAATAATTATTCCGAAATATTATTTTCCATATATAACTTTTTAATATTTTGATCTATACTTCGATTTTTAAATTTCATTTTTGTTATCCTGACGAATAGGCCATTGGCTTCGAAACATCCAGGAATATTAATTTAGATGTACTGAATTCGAGATTTTATAGGAAATTTAGCCTATAGACTTAGTAATTCTCGGTGATTGCATTCAAAACATTTTTTTAGATTTTTTGAATATTGCCGCCTTTGCTTTTATGCACCTCATATTCATAAAATTTCTTACATTTTATGTATGGATTAATATTTTTAATATAAAAGCATTGTTGAAAGAATACATTTACGAAATGATATATTTATTAAAAATAAAACAAGATTTTGATCTCATGAAGTTTTTTTCTCTTTCTTTATCCGTACCCGCAAATATGATAAATCATATGTACCTACCCTTCTCCGATTCAATTGATACAATTTAAAAAAAAAATTCTATACAGTTACTTAAATTTTTGGACCTTCTTAATAATCGATGTTAATAATAATAATCACTTAACTTTGTTAATAATTTAAGCACTTCCATTATAAAATCATATGTTTGAAGATGCTTAAGGCGTAGTTAGGTACCCCAATTACCCTAACCTGTAAATTAATAAAAAATAAAAATGAAAAAATCGTATATTTTATTGTACATGACATTCTTTTCGGACTGATTTGAGATTCAAAACTACTATTAGATTTGCTACTAGCCTGACAACTAAGTTACGTAATATGACCATAATCTAATATGACAAGACTTGTACCGTTGCTTCAATGACCTGTACTTTATATCCCTAAGATTGAGCGATTCCTGTCTGAAAAACATAACATGCGGACGCTACTCTTACATTATTTTCAAGCTTTTCTGCGATTTAATTTCTTTATATTCAATGTATGACACCGATGATTGCGCAATGCAAAGTAGGAGTATCGTCGATGCAAAATTGTTGGCGAGGAAAATGAAATCACGAACCCAGTGGTGATGTGAATTACACCGCAATGATAAAAAATTTACTATCGCAGTCTCTATAAATTCAGTTTCCTTCTTCTTATTTTACGCCCTATCCATTCAACGGACGATGGTTGTCAGGTCGGCTATGAGAACTTTATTTACTGCGGCCTGGAACAGATCTGCAATAGACTGGCCGAACCACTGTCTCAAGTTTTTCAGCCATGATGTTCTTCTCCCAGGGCCCCAACTTCCGGCAATTTTTCCCCGCATGATAAGATATAAGATGCCGTACTTTCTATGTCCGAGATATTAAAGTTTTAGGATTTTTATTATTTTAATTACTTATATTTCTTTGTTCATCCGAACCATGACATCTTCATTCGGAACTCCGTCCGTTCAGCTTATTTTGAGTTTTTTTCTTTAGATCCATATCTCGAATACGTCAAGTCGCCTTATCAATTCGTCGGTAAGCGTCCATGTTTCCATTTCATAAAATAATACCGAAAACACGTAGCATCTGATCATTCACATTCGTAAGTCAAGGTTGAGAACATGACTGCAGAATACCTTTTATATGTGGATAAAGGTTCCCTGAGCGTCCTCAACGGGCTTTTGATTTCAATCGAAGGATCCCACCATTTTCCACAACTCAAAATAATAATTGCTATTCAATTAAATTTAATTTATTTTGTGTACTACGAGTATACAATATGTTCTTAACTACATATATAATATAAAAACAAGCCAGATTTATAATAAGTAGCTCTATGGGGTACAAAAGCAAATGTCATAAGAATTATTTATAATGTCAACAAATGTACGAATTCCAGGTATATTATGGTGAAAAAATCAATGACTAATCATCTACGGGGCTTTTTAAGAAATACACATTCTATATTATAACAGCCTGTTTTTTAGTATTCATTAGATTTTAATAGAATATCGTATAGAATATTTGCTATTTAGATTACTTTACTCAATATATTGTGTATCAGATTACTGGATCAACCTCAAAAGAAAGATATCTTTCAATCTTCATCACCATTATTATGTAATAATCCTGGGTGGGTCTCAGCCTCTTTCAAAAATTTCTTCCCCCTTCGCCTACGTTGAGCCTGTCTGCACTAGGTACTCGAGCACACTCAGTGACTCGGTGTCAACCCATCCGATGTTCCGGCCTATCGATCGATCTGCAAATAGCCAATTTTTCAGGTACGCTTCCATGGTTGAGTTCTGTTCATTATTTCCAAATGACCTGTCCTTCGAATTCTTCCAAGAGTGTGAAGATGCATTTTTGATGGAAGAGACTATAGAGCTTCGAAAACGTATTTGAAAATTAAGAAATTATTCTAAAGAAACAAATTATTCTCGTAATCAAATAATTATAAAAAAATAATTATTACTTTTTTCTTCTTCTTTATCTTTGTTTAGGCCTGTTGACCTGTTGTGGATGCTATATTGTCCTCTTGGGATCCTTCTCTCCATATTTTAGGTGGTAGTCCCGGAGGTCTACTAATTACATTAATTACCTGGAGAAATACTAATTACCTTCTTATAAATTTAGCAAAAATGTTTGTCTGTTTGTATGATTTCAAATCTTTCACATAAATTTCGCAGGAAGAATGAAAGAGATTGAAAATTTTTGGCTTATAAATTGTTTTATGTATTGGCGTGATGCGTAAGTTCTAAGCGTTTTGATTAAATTTTTATTTTAATAAACAAAATTCTTGCAAATTCTCGCATTGTTTGTGATCGACTATTTTTTCTTTCCACACCTGGACAATCATCCAATTTTTATCTTTCACACCAGGCGTGAAAGATAAAAATTTGATGAAACAAATGAGCAGAGTAGGGCAAATAAACCGAACTTTTGAATAACCGCTTGTGAATCGGCATTATCGTGCTGAAAAATCACTTGATCCCGTCTTTCCGGTGGGTTTTCTCGAATCGCTCCACGAACAAACTTCACAAGTGATATTCGAAAGAACTTTGTTGTACTTACAAGTATTCAATTATTGCGTTAAATTTTCAGTTACTCTTAAACAAAATTTTATATTGGTAAATGAATGTTTATCTTATTTAATCAACATTAAACACGTATGTTATATCAACAAAACAACAATTTGGCATTAAAATGACATTGGCGTATCCGAAAAAAAAACTTTCCGAAGCACTCTAGCCTTGGAAAACAAAAACGACTAGCTGATGTATGAATTCAATTGAAAGTGTAAATAGAGGTTTATTAAATTAACATTAAAAAAAAATCTAAAAATATTCAAATGAGCCTTACAGAACTTACTATTGCGTCCACCATATCGGTAAAGTAATATGATTGTGAAGTGTACTGTGCTTGTGCATCGCTGGAGGGAGTGCTGAAGGCTCTCCGAACACACTCCGGAGCTCAGAACGGAAGTTCTTGGCATACCTCAACACTCGCCTTTGCTTTCCATGGCCTTACACTCGATACAGCTATTATACAAACTTGTCTTTATTTCATCTTAATCTGTTACGACACGTCTAGCACTCGTAAAAGGTTGAATACGTCGTGTATCCATTATTTATCTTTGAGTGTATAATTGCACGTTGTAATTCGGTCATTTTGCGGTTTGCTGAAAGCACGCAATGACTTTTTTTTGTACCTATATGTGACTTTATGATTGAAGAGATTCATGAAGTTCTGCTTGAATGTTTTTTATAATTCTTTAAAATGTCCGCTATTTAGGGAGCGAAAGTAATAGTTTGAAACAAAAATTCGTTTCCTAACTAATTATCACTATTCTGTCCCGCTAAGCTAAAAAGCGGTACCTCCATAAAACAAATTACTGAGTAAATCAAGGAAATATGAATGCAGCAATTTTTGTCATTCAAATGAATATTAATTAATTTTTTCAAATAGTCAATGAATACATAGAAGATTTATGAATGTAGATACGGCAAGAGTTGTATGTCAGGATAGAAAAATGTGGCGCTCAATCCTCTCTGCTTACCAGCACGGTGAAATGGAGTGATGGTAAGTAAACAAGGTTATTTTATTATTATTTGAGGTATTCTTATATAGTTTAAATTTTAAAACTGTTAATTAAGCTACACGTTGCATATCCCACATGGATATACTGCGAATTAAAAATGATTATACAGGGTGTACCAGAGCTAGCAGCAGAAACTTGGCAGGTAGATTCCTGTAGAGTCTAAAATGTTCAAGCAACCATGACCTAATATCAATAGTTATGGAGATATACCACCTATAAATCACCTATTTGACAGCCAACAATAAAGTAAGAATCCAATATGGTTTTTAATGTCAATTTACACCAGCGATATACCTATATAGTCCACGAAAGTGAAAAATTTCACGTATTTTTTGATCGATACCTACTCGTAATTAGGTATGCCCTTATATCTTCAAAATATGCAGATTTTTTTTTAAATCAACAAAATTTTATGCATTGTATATGAATACCTTGTTGGTGTAATAGTCATGACGCTCAACTAAGGATCAGATGGTCAGCGTTTCGAGCCCCATTCCAGGACACCTTCAATTTAGTACTATTTTAATGGCATAAGCGTTTAGCTTACTTTGAAAATAGTAAGAATGTTGATGCCGCATTCCGTGTTCACATTTCTAATTTTAAAAATGTATAGTTAATGACAATAGAAGATTTTACATAGAAATATTATAATTTATATATTTCTAGAAAAAAAAATTGACGATACACTGATACTCGTGAAAGAAAAAGTATTATCGTTTCGTTTGTCCTCCGGATATGGTTGCCTCATTAGATACAATTTCTTCGCTTACCGACGCCAGCTTTGTCGCAAGCGCTCTTTATATACACCGCTACCGTTGCAGAAAAGAATTCGAATGCAATTGTGTCTCAGGCAGGTGAGGTTATCCCGCAAGTCTGCCCACCCAAGCAACAGAGTTGTCAAGGATTCACTAAAGGACCATCGGCCCCGAACGAAAATAAACTTCAAACGACACAATGGAGATGAGCGCACGAAAGGTGCGAAAAATTTAAAGACGTAAAAAAGATTTTCATTTTACAAATGGACCAATTCTACATTTTACTACATTCCGCGCACAATGGGCCGATTCGATTCGGCACTCATTGTGAACGTCAAAACAGTGCGCCCCGGATTTCGGAGCGGGTGTTAACGCTCGGCTCCCGACAATGTGGTATTGTTACCCCTAACATTCTTACATAGAGACGTAACGAATGCGAGTGAAGTCCAAGAAAATAGTTGGAGTTATTGCCATAAAACAAATGGGCGTTCTGTGCCCGACTAACTGTCCTCTTCACGGCAATCTAGACCCCGAACAAAACGTCCAAAGGACGGCCCTTTAAGTTATGAATGACGGCAATTAAATGGACACGTGGCCTATTAGTGGCATTGTTGGAGCTTTGAAGGTACGACACAGCGGAAATCTCTCATCGTAATACCCTGTAAATTAACGTCTTTTTTACTAATTCATTCCTTCACTGCTGAGGATTGTGAACTCCGGCTATGTCCTATAGAAGACTTCCATATCTCAGAAAAACTTGTTTATATTTTATGTTAGTAACAGTACCATAGCTGTAGCCTAATAAGCAAATTCCTAAATCAAAACTTGTGGGCAGAAACAATTAATTACGTGTCTACAATACTATCATCAAAACAGTAAAACAGTGAGTGAAATCTTGGACAATTGCCCTTAGAGAGCTACAGAGGTTCTTCTGGTTTGAAAATAAAGTATTAAATATAATTCTTAGACCCGGTGTTGCAATAGGTAGGTACGTGGAGGCATAGGAATAATGCGGGAATTTGGTCCCTATAAAAACAATCTTTCATAACCAGCACCATCAGATCTAGATGAATACCATGGATAGGACATGTGCATATATAGCAGCAACAGAGCCATTAAAATAGTACACAAGGCTAAACCATGACCGCTGGGTAAACCAGACAGCGACTCATGGAAAATGTACTGGCTGATCAGGGAAGCTAGGAGAACAAGGGATGAGCGCAGAAGGAAATGGATCGGAAGCATTAGAAAGACATCATCCAGGAGGCTAGAGGTCTACAAGACTTATACGGTCCTCAGAACTAAATACCAGATACCACGTTTTCTAACCTGGTTCCAGTCAGCATCAGTTTTTCCAAATTATCTTCTTCTCAGCATGCAATGTGTCCGGAGAATTGGAGGTTGCATCTCAGATATCGAAGTAAATCATTATTGAATCCTTTAATCTATAATTGAGGC